>JARHVA010005079.1:1137500-1172500 GCA_037957365.1 Torreya grandis | reverse complement strand
AGGGATGGTGTTTTATCCATGGGTTACATCTCCTTACATGGTATCTTTTGGTTTGAGGCTTCAAATAAAGTGTCTTTTGGGATCTCATTTTCATTTTAATCTCTATGATTTTCTTCTAATTATAATTCAATGTCTTCCTCATTATAAATGATACATATGTTTTTTTTTCTTACCTTATTTATATCTTATTTCTTATTATTCATATTTATATTTTTCCCCTCCATATTATCTTCCACATTATCATATTCACTATCTATTAATATTTCCTCTATCTCTTTATATTCTCTTTTTCTATTCTGTTTTTTCTTTTATTTTATTTTTTATAATTTTAATATCTTCATTTATTTTTCTATTTTTTATCACTAATCCCACTAAATTACCATAACTTATATTTTAATTTTATTTATCCCCCCCCCCACAACTGTCATACCTAATTTATCGATAAGTTACATCCTTTCATGGATAACCCCCTTCTTTCACACCATCCCTTAGGTGCTTATTTCATTGGATAGGGATACCACACATTTATAATATGTTCCTCTTTGTGACATGTGTACATAAAAGAAATTATCTACTACTATCTTACTAATTTTTTTCCTTGTAGATGCCATCCCATATTAAATTAGATCACAAATAATAACGCATACACAAAATCATAGAAATTTCATGGATTACATGAATGATATTTGTATCACATTCATAAAGGAAGGGATAGTAAGTCCCTTACATTCCACATGTCCTTGAAATATTTATAAATGTTTCTTATTCATAAAACAAGGTTATGTATTACACTATCTAACTTTGTATCCATGTGAACCTATACACGCTAATTAATTATCATTCATACACATGAACATAGTCAATTAATTTAGATTATAAATAATGCTTCAATAAGTTGAAGAACACATTCAACAATAGCATGAGGTTATCTAGTCTAAGATAGAATCTAAAAATGGAACATAACCAAGTGAAGTAACAAGAAGATAAATTTAACATAAATAGAGGATATTTGAAGTGGGATATTGAGTCTTTATGCACATAAAAAAATTAAATTAAACTTATTTAAATTAATAAAAGGAGGATCAAAAAATTTCTATAAAGTATTACAACCCTTATAAGATCTAATAGAAAATTAGCAGTATCGTATACAAGCTAGAGTTACCTTAGTCTACATGCATACATCAAGTATTAAATTATCATATGTGAATAAGATAATTGGATAGAGAGTATCCTCCCATACTGAGTAACAAGAGTGAGTTATAAATGCATAAGAATTTAGTCAAATAATAATACTATGCCCCACTAGGTAGATAAATAAATAAATCCTAAAACCTACTTAATAGTTTTAAAAAATTTGGAAAAATGTATAAGCACTACATAATTGTAAATATAATATAAAATATATATGTTTGATTAATATTAGTGACATAAACTCAATATATTTATAGTGGAGATTGGAAGTGTATGTGACCTCCTTATGCTAAAAAGTGGGAAAACACTAAAATGTTTTAAACAAAGGATTTTAAGGAGAAATTGATCAAGTGGAATAATATAACTAGTTCGGATGAATAATTATTAAATAAATGTCGATAATTATTCAACTTTGAGAGTAATATTATTTTTAAGGGGAAGGGAATGTTACTTCCTTCATCTATACAATGTTTATGAATATTTTTTATTGATCTGTGACCTACATAACCTTTTACCCTATCTTGTGACATTTATCTATGTTCTCATATTTTTCATACAGTTGGATTATACAATAACAATAGCGTAATTAATGTATGTATATGAGGTAATGGTTGGTACTTGAGGACCCTATTAATAATTTTCATCTTATAATATGGTTGAGGAGGTTTCCCCTTGTAGACACCCAAATTTAGCATCAGAATAAACTAAATATTAAATTTTACATAACTATGTTTATCTAGATCATTGTTGATGAATGAATGACTAAATGACATGTCATGTTCTTATTTCTCTTATTGTCTTTTCAAAGTGTATATATGTCACTATTATGTATTCTTTTATTTTGTCTTTGGAATCCTTATTTTCTATCTATGTCTTTGTATCTTCATTATTTGTCTTTTTGACAAGTCTACACTATCTAGATAAGAGTGCACTACATATCTATCCTATAGTACAAACTTGTCCTATCGTAACTTTTATAAATCTTCTTTATTTTTTGTGTCGTTAATAGTCCTTTTTATGATTTTGGGTCCTTTCAACCCTAATCTTCAAGTCCCAATGAGCCCAAAATTTTAATACAAAGGACTATATAAATAGATGACTTAGAAAGAAATACTTATTCTTATTCAAAAGTTGTAAAAATTTTCTAAGCAAGCTGAATAATTAATTTGTATTTAGATTCTATGGCTGAATACATCATTTATATTGCTTGTGCTAAGGATGTTGATAGACAAAATAACACATAGTCTTGCACCCATGATTGCAGATACACAAATAGGAGGGATAACTAAATTGTCATGAAGTCCACTTGGATTATGTTGGTAGTGCTCAATTACATAAAGGTTTATTAGGCCATCTCGGTTATTCCCATTCCCCTACATCCACATTTTTACATTTAATGTCAATGTTGTGTATGTGGAGGAATTAGCCTTTTAATTATATAGGCCTTATTCATACTCAAGAAAGCTCCATAAAAATAGGAAAAGTACACATATTCGAACAAACTCAAACTTTGAAATCTAGTTCACAGTCAACATGGAAAAAATCATAGGAGGAGACAATGACACACTATTGCGTTATCCACGTATTGCACACTTGTCCCTATTTACTATGATCGATTTTTGGTAGTGATGCAATCAAAGGATTATTTTATCCAGGTTTTGATGTAGAAATAACTTGTGTATTCATTGAATCAACTAAAATAAGATAAGTATTCACTTGCCCTTGTCAAATACTATTATAGCTCAGACTAATCTTTTGTCATTGAATTATATTACAATATACCTTATTATATATTGTTTTATATTTATTTTATATAGTTTATTTATAATTGATTAAATTTAATTAATTATAAATTAAACAACTCCTTGAAATTGTTCAGTCTTATTTATTGAGTACTTTACTTTGTTTTTATTTGATTGGGTGCATATGATTTATCTAGCTCTCACTATTATGTTGTATTATTTTTATATGCTCTTGACATTTACTTTTACATCCACTATTATGATTTTTGATTTATCCAAGTAATTTAATTACAATAAAAGTTCTCTTTATTACCACATTTTGCACCTATGCTTGCTTTAGAGGGCCTCTATGTGTACATTAATGCTTCAATGTTCTTGAACAATGGTATGCAAATCTATCAATACGAAATAAAAGTTTTTTTTTTCATATGTTTTAGTTGTAACACCCTAATGACCAATGGAGAAACATACATAATGCCCAAGGGAATTATCTAGGAAAGTTTTAAATATCATGCAATCACTAATTATTTGTCAAAATATTCTTTAGTTGAAATGATTTGCATATCATGTATTTAAATTAAATTTTCAAATCTTTGTTAGGGAACACTTATTACATGTTTTAATCATTCCATTAATGAGTCAAATATCTGCCATGAAATATTCTTATTATCTTTTACTCATTGGAATAATTTATAAAAGCTCTATTACTAGACATTATGCATATGTTTTCATTGTTGCATTAGTCTATCAAAGGTCTATTAGGAAATGTTGTAAGAATATTTTAATTATTTATTTATTTATTTATTTTTTAAATATAGGGAACACTTTACATATATTGTACTTATTGCATTAGTTTCTCAAATCTATGTTTGAGAATGTTTTTAGTATTTTTAATGTTAATAAACTTTTTTCATATCCTAAAATCATTGTATAAATTTGTCAAAGGTCTTTTAGGGAACATTATACATATATTAAATAATAACATTAGTTTTTAAAATATTTATAATTAGGAAATATTTTGCGTATCTTATATCATTCTATTAGTTTTCCAAGGCTATATGTGGATTTTTTTTGGGATATCTTGTGATCATTGCAATGATTTTTCAAAGATATATTCTAATTAGATTAACCACACATTCGATAACTAGTGTGGATACCAACCCCAGACACATAAGGGGGTTTGGGTCTCCAAGGGAAGAGCCAATATTGCAATTAACTGGTACGGCAACCTACTGATTTTGATTGGATTGGAAACCACCCTGGGTTAGGAACCCAGGTCACTGAGAACCCTTAGGAACCCAAGGAGAACAATGATTCAATTTTAGTTGGATTGAGAACCAACTTGGACATAGACAAAGGTCAGGATCTCCAAGGAACAATAATAAAATACCAAAAAAACCAATTCCAACCAAAGTAGCAACCCTATAAGGAATTGGTATTGGAGCCAGCCTAGGTAGAAATATTAGAGGCCCAAGACTCATAAGCATCCTATTTTGAATGGTTTAGGAACCAAAAATCCCATAAAAAATTGGTATGGGGTCTAGCCTAAATAGATCAATTAGAGGCCCATGAATCAAGATCTACCACATTGACTGGAGTGGCAACTGTTTGATTTTATTACTAGCCTTGGAAGAAAGAGTTAGAGGACCAGGTTTCATAAAAACTCTCAGAGCTCCCAGAGAACCAACACGCTGATTTTGACTAGATCCATAACCATCATGAACACAAATGGAGGTCCATGTCTCGTAACCACTGAAAATGATAAGAACAATTCCCAATCAATTTTAGCTAGATCGAGAACTAACCTAGGCAAAATAAGACGGAGCCCAGGGCTCAAGAAGAGCCTTCAGGGTTCCCCAGTCAAGGTCCTCAAGGACCTAACCCATAATAAAATCATCACTAGAAAAACCCATAGTTACTAGAATTATCCCATGTGTAACTAGTATGGGAGCCATCTAGGGCAGAAAAGGTAGAGGGCCCAAGACACATAATTTTCCATTTCTGATAGGTATGGCAACCCTTTGATTTTGATTGGATAAAAAATTAACATGGGCAAAAGTAAAAAGAAGCCCAAGTCTCAAAACATATATTCAGAATCCTTCAGGGACCAAGCAAATGATTTTGACTGATTAGAAGGCCAGCGTAGACACAAATAGAGGTCCAAGTCTCTAGCATACTTGGTCCACAATGAACCAAAACCCCAACTGAGGCATAGAAAGTTAAAAGCCAACAATTCGACAACAATTCTGAAGGGCAAACTAGAGATGAAAACCACAAAGACTCCCAAAGTCCTTAAATGATTCTGGTGACCTCAAGGGGGATCCCTCAGAGGATCCATGAATTAGGACAAAACAGGGCACCTTCCCGCAGAACAGAACAAAGAGAAATGACCACAGGTTAGGTTTTCGGCTAAAAGTAACCAAGCAAACCCAACTGCTCTGAGATTTAACACAGACCCCCAAATCCAGTTTCAAAGAAGGTTTCATAGTAGCCTCATAACTCATTTCCAATCGACAAAATAAGCACCAGTAAACTGAAAACCAACCAGAGTCCCAAAAGAGGTTGAGCAACCCAGAAAATCAAGATAATACCACAAAATTACCCAAACATAAGCTGGAAATAGACTTACTAAATTAGATTTGTTTCTGCCTTTTGTTCAGGTTCAAATGTTATATCATCCATTTGAGAATTGTCGTAGATCCAGCCCTCGAGGTTTAATGATATAGGTCCAAAACACCCCAAAGGAGCTCAAGCTATTGCATGTCTTCCCAAGGGGAAAACCCCTTCTCCATTTCTGTCAAAATGAGGTCTTAAAAAACTGTCCTTGGTTGGGGAAATGATCTTGCACTAGGAGTATTCAAAGCAAATCTCTTTCCTAACGCTTTCCGCAAGGTTAGGTCGCCGCCATTATTTTCCATAGCCGGGGGAGAGTAGGCCACGGAATCCGCCGTGCCTTCTGGTGCCCACCAGAACGTGGCCCTGAAAAAGAGCCGAAGTCATCAGCAGTTCCAAAATCATTCCTTCACAAAGCTCCATCGAGGCCAACACAGCACAATAACATGACATTGGGCTCAAAAGCGAGAGAGTCAGTCTCGTCGGTCGGCAGGATTAAGTAAATCAGCGGCCACGGAAACAGAGTTCCCAAGGCCCTTCAAAACGCCTTCTTGGGCAAAGCAGCAAGACCATCACTTAAGCCAGATCGTCGTCCCATCTTGATAATGGTCCACGTCAGCAGGCAGGACTCCAGTCAACACCATCAAAATGGCTGGGAGAGAGAACAAGCACAAGAGACACATTACAGATTTGTTGTTCGGCTCCCCAAACAGATATCAAGGCTACGAACCCAGGAATGACAAAACCGTTGACGGTATTCCCAGCCCATGCAACCACATGCCCATATCTATCCTGTGACACGGAGCACAGAGAGGACCAATCTGATGAAGTAAATTCCTCCCGGTCATCAACATCTTTGTCCTCTTCGTCACCATTCTCGTCCACTTCCATCAAATCCTCGTCATCTTCGTCATCCTGCCTACCATCTCCATCTTCCCCTCCAACCAGTTTCAAATTTCTCCCTACCATCTCGTCATGACCGTTTCTCTATGATTTTTCAAAGATATGTTATGGAACATTTTCCATATATTTTAATCATTGCATTAGTTTTTGAATAAATGAAATGTTCAATACATAAGTTTATGTGATGTTTTTGGCGATATGCCCTAAGGAAATGTTTCCACGTGGACGAGAATTAGGAAAGGATGAAAAATGTTTGAGCACAAAGAAAGAAAGTGAATTCTTTTTGACAAAAATTGTTAATAGCATGTGGTCATATGGACTACAATGAGTGACTTTGGATTTCTTTCATCTTTTATATAGATAAGAATGTATCTTAGCATATGATATGTAAGTGCACATAAAAATATAGAAGGGATTATGTTTTTTAGTTTTAATTTTTTTAAAAAATCTTAAATTCTTAATTAGAATATTTGGTAATTGTTTTAAATTTAAGTATATTTAATTTTTGTTAAGAATTTACGTTTTCTAGATATTTTTTAAATATAATAACATATGAATGTTATAGTTTTTCAAAAAATTCACATCCATTTGTTATGGTACTACATTTTGTAATTGTTATTGCATTGTATGGTATGTATTTTTATGTAACATTTAAAGGTTTTTACATTCGGTTATAAACATAAAACAAGTCATAATTGAAATTGATTATTTGTCATTTGTAGTAGTTAGAAATAACATGATTCAAGAAGTGACAATATACATAATGCATAAGAATTGTTTGATAAAAAAATTAAACTAAATTCAGTTGCCATGATTATAATGATGGAGTTATGGTATTTAATTTTCTTTTTAGAAGAGGAAAGGATATTAACATTTTTTCTTAATATGTGACTTTATAAATATTTCTCTTATATTTTATAATTTTTATTTTTATTTTTTAAAATTTATACTAATTATTTATTTTTATGAAAAATTGTTAATATTTAGTAAGTGATCTAAGAAGAAAAATAGAATTTAAAAAAAATTAGTGCACTATTTTTATATTAAAATACTGAATTGAACAATGAAAAAATGATAAAATCATTGGACCATCTTCATTTCTTTTGAAGAAAAAAACACCTCAGTGTCTTTTTAGGAGCTCCTTCATCTAGTAGTGAATTCATTTGTACTCTAAAAATATCAGATTAAATGAATGCTATAACGATCCAAAACATGTGACTCTATGAAGGCAAATATAGCTATAAAAAGATCCAAAACCGAAAATTTTCCCATAAATTTGTTTCAAAAGATAATCATAAGTATGAGACCATTTCAAGAAAAAAATTATAGTTAAAAAAATTTCATCGATGTTTTGAGATAAAAATTGAGGGAAATAGGTCTGAAATTGTTCATTTGAATTTTTCACGTCCATTTCCAATATGTGTAGATGAACGTCATAATGTATACATAAATTGATATCAAATTTTTGATGTTTATTTGAACGTGGAAATTCGGACCCAACTCTTTGAAAGTGAACTGCAACCTCCAAGAACCGAATTTTCAACACAAAATAGATTTGTTTTGGTGATATGTTGTATTGTGTTGCTTTCTAGGCAAGATCAATGGCGAGGGGATTTAGGATTTGTCACCTATGACATGTTAAAGATGAGAGGCCAATGTAGATGTGAAGCTAGCCCAATTTCAGTAGTGACTTCTTTGTTAATACATATCAATGCATATCATTGGGAGAGCAATTCCACCATCCCCTGTTTTCTTAAATGTATAGCAGGTGATCCGTCAAAAAACTTAAATCATATTTGGAGTTTACCTAACACCTAGTGTACTTTAAAACGGATTCAAGGTATGCAATACCACTTTTATCTTATGTACTTTAAAATGGATTCAAGGTATACTATACTCCTTTATCCCATGCCCATCATCTAGAGGATCACTCTATTTAAGGATTGTGTATAGTAGTGAAATTATATATATATATATATATATATATACTTTTTTAATTTTTGATGTCCATAAACTTTGCAATTTTCTATATTGAAATTATATCTTAATAATTTTATTTTAATAAAAAAGTTCATTTGCACATTTTTGTGTATCTCTCAATCCACGTTCAAATGGAGGTGGTCACCCTTTTTTTACTTGATCTCATAATTCAACACATTATAATGGATATCCTCTTCCTCTATCAGAGTGAGGTCAATGAAGTGTTCCACATCTTCATGGTAATGCATATGGAGTTTCTTCTCCTTCTAAGTTTGTTTTTAGCAGTGTCAAACACTTATGTTTTGGCTCCTCCTTTGCATGGATACGAGACGAACCAATAGATGCGCATCTAACTCGATGGGTATAGGATGTTTATTTGGAGCCACTTTAACTAACCAAATTTTTACTCATAAAATTATAATATGTATTGAAGATTACTTTTTTGTTTCATGGATTTAAATTATGTGGAAGACATTTTTTAAGGTATTTTTAAATTTTTACTATGTTGCTTAGTCGGTAAGATCAATGCTGAAGGGATTTTGGATTTGTTATCTATGAATTTTAAAAGTTAAGAGGCCAATGTATATGTGAAGCTAGCACATTTCCATTAGTGAATTCTTTGTCAATGAGTATCACTGGGAGAGCAATTGCACCATCTACTATTTTTTTAAATGTATAACAAGTGATATGTCAGAGAACTTCAATCATATTTGGAGTTTCCCTAACACCTAGTGTGCATTAAAATGGATTCACGGTCTACTATACCCCTTTTATCCTATGCCCATCATCTAAAAGATCGAACTCTTTGAGGATTGTGTACATTAGTGAATATATATATATATATATATATTAGAATTTTAATTAATTTTTTATTCTTTTTCATTTTTCAATGATGAAAAACTCTATAATTTTTAGCATTGAGATTCTATATTAACAATTTTATTTTAATGAAAAGGTTCATATGTTCACCTTTATGTATATTCAAATCTGCATTCAAATGGAGAAGGTCACCCCTTTTTTAGTCAATATAATAGTTCAACACATTCTAACGGATATCCTCCTCTTTCAGAGTAAGGCTAATAAAGTGATCCACCTGCTCATGGTAATGCATATGGAGTTTCTTCTCCTTTTATGTGACCATTATGTTTTTGGCAATGTTGAATACTTGTGTTTTGGCTCTTCCTCTACGTGGATGGGATGTTTTGGTTCATTTGGGTATTATTATGCAATTTAGATAAGACACTTAGGAATGTCTTGATTCCACATCACTATATCCCTCTAATTGGATCTCTCTTCCTTTGAAAAATGATTTGCCCTACTTCTAGTACTATTGCTTATACATGATTATAATTTTCTTATATACCATAATTTTATTTAATATATATTTTTTGCTACTTTCATATAGTAAACTATAAATAAAGGACACAAACCAATACATGTAAATCTAACTTGATGGGTCTATTATGTTTATTTGGAACTGTAACATTAGGAATCTAAAGAGTAAAAATATCATTAATTCCTTGTTAGTGAATCAAAAGATATTTTAAATCAAACAATGTAATGGAAACTAAACCACTCTTTCCTAAGTGCTTGGTTGGGCTTAACACAATGAACAAAACTACAAATAGAATTCAAAACACAAAACTATGTTACCTCCATTGTCAAAGCTAGTGATAATTTGTTGGCATAGAGGATGTTTTTGCTTGGCTTATGGGAAATAGAGACTTTGATCAATGTAATTTTAATTTTGGCATCACTTCTATAAGATCACATGTGGTTTTGCTTGGCTTGGTTTAGTGTGAATCTTTTTTATTCAATTTGGCATTATAACATTGTTTGAGAGTCTTATTAAAGGCATTCCTGAAGAATAACCTTAAACATAAAAACTTGTTGGAAGAGAGTAACATCACTTATATTTATAGGTCTTAAAATTAACTCTAACCCTAAGGTGGTTAAGTTTAGTTTTAACCTTGGTTCTGTCTAGGTTAATGTTGGTCGAGTTTAAAGTAACCTTGGGCTGGGTCAAAGTAATTATGAAGGCTTGACAACTCATAGAAGATATTTTTAAGCTATGAAAACTCATATCAGATATTCATGAGGTTGTGACTAACCTTTTCATTAAATTTTAGGAATTAATAAAATATCTTATTAATTACCTCCACTTTGACCTCATCTTTATTGAAGATATTTATTTTTTAGAAAATGTAATTCCCTAATTGAACTTGGAATTTCTACTTAAGTATCTAATTGAATTTTTATTTTTAATTAATCTTGCTTAGGGTTTTTAGCATTTATGAATTTTTTTAATGTTTTACATTGATGGATCAAAGGCCAAGGATGTTAATTTTCTAGGTTGTAATTTGGTTGGGGTTGAATCCAAGTTAGGTTATCATTGTGTATAGGGTAATATCCTAAATAAGTAAGTCTTAGAATGTTTCTAGGTAGTTATATCCCATGAATAGACAAAATTAGGAAATCTAGTGACTTTCTAAGCTTAAATTTATGTTGTTTTCTACAAATAAATCTTATACTCAGTTTAGCCATGAATGGCCAAAAATGAGTGTCTACATTTTCCCCTATTTGAGAAGGCATTGTAAAACACAAATTTAGTAACATCTTATTAAAGAATGAAAAATTCATTAATATGAAAGGTTCATGCCCCAAAGGCAATCGATAAGCCCTGGATGCCCTCTTGAGGGATTGGGCAATAAATAGAGATATCGAATGTTTCCTCAAAATGAATAAAATGACATGATCTAGTGGTAAAGTAGGATGAAACATTGATTTTCCCAAAGGCAACTATAATAAGTGGTAGAGGTTGAGATACTGATTTTACCAAAGGTGATTATAATCAATGGAATAGGTATGTGTCCCGATAGGGCAAGTAGAGTGAATAAATATAATGATTTTACCAAAGGCAATTATAATAATTACCACAAGTATTTTCCCCAATAGGGAAAATAGGTCAAAAAATAATGATTTTCCCAAATGAAGTTAAAATCATTAGCACATTTGGATCATGTGACTGAAAATGCAATTACCCCAGGAAGGCAAAATAGATTGTTGATCGATCAGAAATGAATTTATCACATTTAGGGAAATTGGCAAAGGGAGATTATGTGATAAATATATAAAATGGATATATGATGATCTAGAAAAGAATAAAAACGTGAGTTTAGCCTAAGTATGAGTACAAAGATGCATGTGTGAACTAACATGTGGTATAGTATAAAAATAATGTTGTTAAAAAAGTCTTGAAAGAGGTCCAGAATGTAGGATCGAAAAGCACATAAAATGGGCTATGGAAAGAAAAAATACACCTAAGAGAGTGAGTAGATTGAACTATATGCACTAGGGGTAAAATTCCAAATTTCATGTTATATATTCACCCTAGCCCCTTGAAAACATGAGCTCTAGTTTTATACAAAATTTATCGATGAAAAGTGGCACACCTAAGAGGATGACAACATGTTAGTGATCAAGTGAGGGAGCATGGGTGACCTACATAGAATAAGCCTTTATTAAGTGACCTTACCCTTATCATTTATTTCATTTATGGCTCATTTATTACTAGTTTTAAGATAAAAACTTATGAGGTTACCATATTTATTGAAAGGAAAATAATGACTTTCAAAGATCGGTGACTTCCTATGAAGTCATCATTTATAAAAAATGGTAACAAATCTAAAAAATAATGAAAATTTTCAAAATGGTGATTTGAAAATGTTTCCTTTTCATAAAAAAATAAAACATTGTTTTTGCCCAAAACTGGTAAAAATTCCAAAATGATGACTTTGCCCTTTGAAAAAAAATGGTAACTTCACCCTGAAAGGAAAAACAACTAAGCTCAGGGACCCAAAATGGGTCCAACCTATAGGAGAGAGGTAAAAATATGCATAGTAGGGTAGGCATAAGTTAGACATTGGTATATATATAGCTTGATGTTAATCTATCTATGATTTCAAGAATAACTCATGGTATTGACAACACAAGAGTGATGTTCCCATTATTTATAGACACCACAAATTTGGACTATAGAGATGGTTGTATTTTTATAATCCCTAAATTTATATGACATGGCATGGATGCCTGTTATTCATGTAGATCAAGCCTATCTAAGTGTCCTTAAAGAGTGTTGGCATTTAAAAACTTTGATATTTCACCTACTAACTGGGGAGGCCACTGTTACACTTGGGGATACTTGACGGATCCTCAATCTACCAATGAGAGGTTATAGGCTATTTTAGATAAAGTTATCATGGTAAGAAGTTATGTTATATGACCTGACTAGTTTTCATGATATTCCTATGGTGCATGGGAATGTTGATATTGACTTGTTGGACACTTATACAGATTTGTGACCTAACAACCTAGCCCCTGGGGACCTTTCACCACTAGTTTTGATCAATAGGGAGTTTATAGTATTAATGGATATTGTTAGTAGCATATTATATCCTGACAAGAGTGGTTGCTTCTTCCATAGGGGCCTAGGATAAGTGATCTGTAGCATGATGGATGAGACTATGCGATTTTAATGGGGGCTAGTTGTATTATCCTAGCTATACATGGATCTACATATGGTGTCCTATCAATTAGGTCACATAATTAGAGCATCCACTCTACTCATGGTTTGTGGATGGGATCACGTCTCTATAGAATACCTAATGAGATAGAGATGGGTCAAAGATCCATAATATCTATTGGCATATGGTTGGGTTTAAACAAGTGTAAGGCATAGAAGACATTACAAGGAGATCTACTTCTACCACTACATGTTTAATGAGATGACACAATAGTTCTTCATCTAGTGACATTATCTTATTTATCAGTTCTAATACCCTAGGGATGTTTGGTCCACTACATTTATGACATCGAAATATTTTATTATAGGGAGGTAGTCACATATCATTGAGGAGTGCCGATAAAACATGGTTCTTTGATAGTTCAACATGATTCAAGATGTTCCATAGGATCATAGGTGGTTTTCTCATTTGATTATAGAGATCAACCATGCCACCTTAATGATTTAGAGGAGTATATATGTGACTAGTTATGGGAGTGTTCCATGGATGGCATGGGATTATATAGGGGTTCTAGCAGACCTAGGGGTCACACCAAAATATGTACATTGGTGGGTACAAGTGTGCTCATTAATACTTATTATTCTAGGATAGGTACGTGGTTAGGAAGGTGGTCATGTGCCAATTAATATTGAGGAGGTTGAGGTTGAGACTAGCAACAAGGCTAGTAATAGTGGTAATAAATGGCATAATAGTGCATGAGGGGAATATTATGATGATGGAGATGATAGAGAGGTGAGAAAAGGGGATGGCAAAGGATATTACACTTTGGTTATGATGGTGTTAGATCCTAGAACAACTAGTATAAAAATTTCCTTTGTTGAGTTAGGCTAAGTATGGCCCTCAAGTATAAATAGTGATAAAAGATAGGGTTGTGCTAGAGGAGGAGATTATGGAATGAGCAATTGAGATCAAGGGTTTGGAGAGGAAGGTAACAGATCTATAAGCTACACTAGATATATGTGATGAAGACATGACTTACCTTCAGTCAAATATTACCTTGTTGAAGGTAGTGGTGGTATGGATCATGCAAATTCAGGCACAAATTTAGGTAAATCAAGAACAAACTATATTAAAAAAGATTAGTTCTTGTTAGATATACATAGCCTATAGTATGAGTGTGATGAGGTTGATAGAACCATCAGACAAGAAATGTTCTCATAGATGATACTTGAGAGACTTTGGGCTAAATATGAGGCATCCTATTATCATTGGGCATATGACAACATAGTCCATAGAGATCAACAAAATATTACATTTCAGGAATGTGATGTGAATATAGATGGTAGTAGATCAGGTTGGTCTAGGATTAGGACATATTGTATAATAACCTCAGGTCAATATGTGTAGTATCCCTGACTAACTACACCACTAGGACCACCAAGGCCACCTCCTGTTATATGACCTATGGACACACAGAGTCAAAGTTGATTTGTGATATCTCTTTGGTATATTATTATATTTTGGACACTATGATATGCATATATTCTTGATGTATATGATAGTATTATGAGATACATTGACATTTATATTGGGTCCTTAGATGCATAAGTACATATACTATTATTTATTTGATATATATGATGCTCTATTTATTATCATGTTGATCTCATGCTTATCTCATGTTTACCATTGTGGATGCTTATTTTCATATAAACATGTATGTTATTTCCTTTACTTTATTTCCATGTATATGAGATGGGCATTATTTTAGCTTCTTATGTTATATGACATATATAGGTTTATCTAGAGATGCACATATATATTAACACATAATATAATCATATTATTTTTATTACTCATTGGTTTTGGACTGTGTTTGGGATTTGGCTACTTGTGAACTCAGAGAAGTGCTACCCATTACATTGATTGATAGATTCATTAGCCTAATTTTTTTTATATTGTGACATTATGCATCATAGTTATAAACAACTATAATAACAATATATCTCCTAATCATGGACATATTAATCTAAATGTAAATATAAACAACCTAGGAATAAGATATGAACAATGAAATCCCAAGTGTAAATATAAGACAAATAAACTAAGTTTAAGACCATATGTAAATACTCAAAACCTAAGTATGAGATATGGATAGTCAAGAATCAAGTGTAAAATAAAATGTAATAAACCTATGGCAATTGAAGAAGGCATAATCAAATAAAAAAGGAAACAATAAACCAAACAAACAAACTAAACAAACAAAAAATGAATAAACTAAACATATGAGAAAAGTAAATTAAATAAACAAAAACAAGGAAATAAATAAAACAAATAAACAAATAAAAATTAAAGGAAACAATGTTAGTTAATCAACCAACTAAAAAAATACTAAATAAACAAATAAACTAAAGCACGAGCAATAAACAATTAAGTTTAACTAAGAGCAATAGATAACATGTGTTAAGGAAATTGAATAAAAAACTAATCTAAGGCAAATAAGAATTAAATAAATAAAGTATTCTAAGACACACAAAGGTAAATAAATAAACAAAACTAAAAAACAACAATTTACAAACAAGTTAGTGATAATGTTAGAAAAAACAAAATATAAGAACATAATGAATTATTTGTGCATGTGTAATAAAGGTGTTATTCTTGGGTACAAGGTTGCCCCTAGGATATAGGTAGAAACTACATAGGTAAAACAATCTAAAAATAAAGGGCACAAGGTTGGACCTAATATATAAGAGATAATGACACAAAAACAATAGGAAGAGGTAGTCGAGCTGACTCTAGATGCACTAGGAAAGTCAATGCTACCAACATAATCCCATGAATGCTAGGTCCAATATGAACTCCAAGCCACACGCAATTCTCCCAGGATATGGGATAGAATAAAAATTGATGCTAATGAAAATGGGATGATTATAGAGGAATATAGGAATGATATCATAAAATAGAGAGTGCATAGGAAAGGAGAGCTATGATGTTCACAATCATGAAAGTGTCAAACACAAAAAATTCAAAAAGATATGAAAGTGTGTGTTTTAGTCAAGAACACACTAAAAAATAAAATATGAGCATCCACTAATGAATCTAATGAGTAATTCATAGTGTTTACTACATCTATAGCTTAGAATAAGAAAAATTTCATAAAATGGTGAGAGCATTCACTAAGGTTGCTCATAAAATAGTGAGAGTGTTAGTTGAGGTAGGTCATAAAATAGTGAGAATGTGAGTTGAGATAGCTCGCAAAATGGTGAAAGCATTAGATGAGAATAATAAGGATGGGGAAACTAAAGGATAAGTGATTAATTTTGAAATAGCTATAAAAACCATAATCTTTAGGGCAAAGGGGATGAAAGGAAGTGCCAAAATTCAACAAAGTGATTAATAAGTGGTGGTCAATCTACCTTGAGATACCTCATGTATCTAAGTGTTGCCCACATATTCCATGTGGACCTTAGGTTGATGTAGCCCTCCCATAAATTGGATGAAAAGGCAATGTGTTCTAGAAATGAAGCTAGATAGCTAAGATATTCCATATCAAAAACATTTTTAAGGTTTTATATCTCATATGGAAATTCTAATTTAATTTTTGTGATGTTGTGATTTTTAGGATTTTGTTAGGTCCTTCTAAATGTTTAAGGGTTCAAAATTAAATTTATTGTAAAATAGAAAGTTAATTCATAGTTACTCACAAAATGGTGAGAACATCCAAATAAGGGTGGACGAGATACCTCAAAACTATTGATCACTTCTTCCATAGTCTAAATGTACCTCAAGGCACTATAGTTCTCGATATAATGAGGCATTTGACTAAGTAACAATAAGTTAAAGAATAGGAAAATGGAAATGGTTATAATAATGATGTGATAATGCATGGTAAAGGGGTTAGTGATATTAATTTTCCCAAAAGCAGTTATAATTAGTAGCATAAATAATGATATACAATGTAACAATAAATGAAGGATACAATTTCCAAGACCACTGACATACTGATTTCATAGACTACCATTGAATGAATTCCTTCAAAATATTGAATAATTAATGGAACTACATCTTATATCAATCACTAAACGTGTTTGAAGTATAAATGAATTGAAATTAATGCTAAAAGTTATAGGGTTTAGGTTAAAATAAATGGTCATCAATAGGTTGAGGTATGGTGGGAAAGGGATATAGGTACAATACAAAGAATGTGTATATCATGGAATAACTTAAACAATCCTTGTAGACAATATTTCAATTACCTCAAGCATAATTTTTTTTGAGGTGTATTATGTTTATCATGTTAATCTCCTTCCAGTATGGCTAGTCTATATGCTCCAGAACCATAGTTAACAATAACCATATAAGGCCCTAACTAGTTAGGTTGAAACTTTCCTTTCTTTTTGGTCTCGTTATTGATGTTTTTTATTTTCTTTTAGTAAAAATTCATAAAGTTCAAATTCTTTATGATTTATGCATCGATTATATTAGCCACACACTTTATTCTAGTAAGCTTAAAGGTTATTCAAGGTAGCCATAAACTATCCATCTAGTAAATCTATATCTTATAAATAAGCTACTCTGTAGTCTTCATCATCAATGATTTGTTATAGTGAAATCCAGAGAGAAGGCAAGTCAACCTCGATAAGAATAATGGCTTCAATTTCATAAACAAGGGAATAAGGGTTAGATCTTATTGGGGTACAGTGAGTGATGCAATAGGACCAAAGGGTATTAAATAGCAGCATGTGCCAATTATGACCAATATCATTGACAATCTTCTTTAGAATATTGAAAATGGTTTTATTAGGTGCCTCAGCGTGGTCATTGCCTTATAGGTAATAGGTAGTGGAAAAGTGTTATTTGATATGGTATTAGGCACAAAGGGGTTTTAAATATTTATGTTTAAATGAACCATCATTATCATATATAATGTCAGAGGGGATACCATAGTGGTAAATGAGATGGTAAAATATCAATTTATAAATCTACTTACTAGTCATGTAAGTGAGGGGAATGGCTTCCACGAACTTAATCAAATATTTTGTAGTAATAGGGACATGTTTATAGCCATCTAAAGATGTAAGATTGATATTGCCTACAAGGTTGAGTCCCCACATTGAGAGTGGACATGGTGTTGTTTTTGGTTTAAGTGTTTTGTCTAGAGCATGGATAAAATTAGTATGCTTCTAACACTTCACACACTTCTTCACATAGACAGTTGTGTCAATTTTTATAGTTTCCAATAATAACCAATACTTAGTAATTTATTATCAAGGATGGACCCAAAGGTGTTCAGCCCACATACACCTTGGTGAACTTACCTCAATTATAATCCAAATTATTCCAAATATAAATAAATAATCAGGGTTCCATCATAGCTTCTTCAATATAATGGTCTAAGTATGGCATAATAGGACTCTTTATGGATGAAGGCTTTTTGTCTTTTGCAAGAAAGGTATAGAAGAATGATTTTTTCATAGACATAATAATATATTTTAGAATACCAAGTAGACATAGGATCAATAATATCATAAAACATCTTGACAACTACGTATTCATGTACTAGTGTGAGGAGATTTTGAATAAGAAAATGGCATTCTTTGGCTCTATCTGTAGTCTAAATTATAGAGCTAATGGTAGCCATGGAATTAGTTGTTTTTTATTGGCCCTAGGTATACAATAAAAATAATATTGAAAATTTGGTTCTTAAGATTGTTAACCATACCTTTATAAGGTACCAGCTTCTCATCCCTTCTCTCGTATTGGTCTATAATATAATTTATTATAAGTTGTGAATTATCATGAACTAACAAATTCCAATTGTATTGATTAAAAAAACTCTACAATGAGTGATATATACTCATACATATTATTAGCACATGGAAAAATAATGGGAAAGGACTTAGGAATAGGATCCCCTTATGATGTGATAAACAATATGCAGACACTTGATCCACATGTAATGAAAGAATAGTCATAGTACATTGTCCATTATTTTGATTTAGGATATGGTTTTTTTTATAGTCAGGATGGATTAATATGTAAATCCAAATATAATAGGTTGACTATATTTAAGAGGATATTCTTCAATTTGATATATGAGTACTTGTCCTTTAATGGATTTTTAATTAGAATACTTGACCTCAAATTTGAGAATGATCCACTTTACCATGCGTCCCTGCAAAGTTATTTTAGATAGTATATACTTGAGTGGATATACTTTTGTAATTACAATAGTATTATTATTCAACATGTAGTGATGTATATTTTGGGCTATGAAAACCATAGATAAACATGCCTTCTCAATCAGCATATAGTTATTCTCATATGTGACCAATGTTTGGCATAGGTAGTAGATGACATAATCATTTCCATATTCATTGTATTGTGCCGAAATTTACCCTAGGGCATTCTCAGTTGTTGAAGGTAAAGTAACAATGGCTTGTTCATCATAGGAAATAATAAAATAGGAGGATTGGCAAAGTATTTCTTGATATGGTTAAATATTTTTTGGCAATCCTCAATCCATGAAAATGTGGTTCCCTTCTTCAAAAAGTGTGTAAAAGGATGGAATTAATCTACCAGTTATGATATGAAGCATTTAATTGACTATATTTTTCCTATAAATTATAGATATTTTTCAAGGTAGATGGTGATAACATCTTGGTAATGGCTCGAACGTTGGTAAGATCAACATCAATGCCCCTATGAGAGATAATGAAGCCTAATAATTTGTCATAAGTTAAACCAAATATGTACTTTTTAGGGTTGATATTAATTTTTCACTCTCAAAATTTCTCAAAAATACTCTACATTATGGTTGGATGGTTATATTGGGTCTTAGATTTATTAAGGATGTCCTTAATGTAGTCCTCAACAATGTCATGCATAATATCATGGAAAATTACAATCATGGCTTGTTGGTATGTTAATCCTACATTCTTGAGTCAAAATGACATCGATAGATAAAAAAATGTTCCCCAATGAGTGGTGAATGTTGTCTTGTGTAGGTCTTCTAGTGTGATTATGATTTGGTTATATCATGAAAAACCATCCATAAGGGAAAGCATTTCATAACTAGTTGTGGAGTCAACAATCATGTCAATGTTTGGTAGAGGAAAGTCATCCTTTAGGTAGGATTTATTAATGTCCCAAAAATCAGTGCAAAATCTAATACCCTTTGGCTTCTTTCTAATCGATACTATATTATAAATCCATTTCGAGTAATCAATAGGTTGTATGCATCTCAAATATAAGATTTTATCCAAATATTTCTTGACTAATACATCAATACGAGGATGTATTTTTTTCATATTCTACTTAACTAGTTTGGCATTAGGGTGTACAATAAGATGGTGTACAACCAAGGTAGGGTCCACACCTAGCATATATAAATATTCCCATACAAATATATAAATAAATATCCTTAGAAGGGATATAAAAATTTCACATTCATCCTCATCGAGGGATGTGCCTAATTTAATCCATTTTGTGTCCTCTAGAGTCCTAATGTTGACATTGTAAGTGTCCTCCAAAAGGAGTATAAAACCATCTTCTAAAAGAGTTGGCAAAGCGATAAACTAGTTGGCAATGTTGTAGTCTTCTAACTAGACTAGATCGTCTAACTCTTCCAAACATGATGAATCAAAATCTGAACAAATCATACAAGAATTCCCAGAGGTATTTTTTACATGGCCTTTACCACCATTGGGATGTCCTTAACTAGTCCTCAATAATGTCATGTAAAGGACATATAAAAAATACCTCTAGGCATTCTTGTATGATCTGTTCAAAAGCTTGTCACTCTTTTGTACTAATTTTAGATCCATACATAAAACTTGGATTAGTGGTATCCTACACTTCATGTGAAGAGGGGTGAACATCGCCATCTAATGGCACATAAAATAGGTTTTCACTAAGAAAAAATATTTTTTATTTACTTTTTCCCTAGTCTGAAAGTGCTTCAAAGAGGTTTTCAATTTTGGACCTCAATGTTTGATTTTATTTTTATGTTTGGACAAATAAGTTCATGATGTATTTTTAGCCTGCTTAATACATAGTACAGATGCATTCTGATAACCTAATTCCAAACTCGAATACCCTCTATCCTTTACTTTCCTTCTACAAAGTTTCATCTCCTATTTATACCTTTTGTTAGCATAATTATGTATTTACGTTGGGTTATTGAATAAGGTAATGGTTAGTTGCCTTAACCACTTGGGTTAAGAGGTTAGTTTGTTTTATCAAGCTTAGTTATTTCATTCTAGATGATGTAGGTTATTTCACCCACCCTTTCTATGATTCTTGGTTATTTCTTTTCTTTGCCTATTTAATAGGCCTTCTTGTATGGTTCGTATAATGTGTGTTGTGTAATATAATTTGGTTCTCTTTTTAATCTCTATGTTCAATCTAATATGGTATTTAGATCCCATGGTTTGTAGAGCCTAAGTGGAAATTTGTGGAAGCTAGAGAGGTTGAAGTCTTGCTAGGGAGGAGCTTCATGCACCTAGTGGAGAGCTGGAGGAGAGAGAAAATTATATAAGCTCAACCAAAAGATCAAAAAATTACCCAGGAGGATCAAAAGACCAAATAAGATCAAAAAGAAGTCAGAGGGATCATTTTTAGATTGTTTAAGGCCTTTGTTTAATTTTTATAGGCTGGTCATATGATGTATGGCATGTACAATTCAGGGGAGAGGCAAAAATTCAAATCTTGATCTTTTTCAGTGAAAAAAACGTGTAAAATATGAGTTAAATCCTAAATTTAACATTGGTGTAGATGGTTTTTGATTTTTTTGAGAAATGAGCTTAGAATCTATGCTTGAAGTTTCACAGGTAGGGTAATTTTCTGATTGGCCGATTATTTTCATGAAATTTTAACCTAAAGTTTTATTATTTCAATTATTTTTAATTTTTTTAATTGAAACAAATCAAAACTTTATCTAATAGGGGTTACTAGGGACCTACCACTGATTAATAATCATGAAAGCATTTAGGAATTTAAAAATTTAACCATTTTCTAGGTTTTTTTTAATCTAGATTTGGATGGAGAAATAATTTTTTAAATCAGAATTGTAGGTTTATCAATTTGATTGTTTTAGTGAAATAAAATTTAAGTTCTTGTAAATGGTATTGAGTTTGTTACTAAAAATTGGTAGAGTTTTTTAGTGTCAATATATAATTTATGTGTAGAAGTAATTTTTATAAAACTTATTTTAATTTTTTTTTTTAATTGTTTCCATGAAAAACTAGATCAAATGGCTAGTATTCAACACCTATTACTATAATATTCTCAGAAATTGACAAGTAAGAACGTTAGTTTGTGGAGTCATAAAGTTTTGATGATATGTGAATATTGGAACTTTGATCAAATAGCACTTTGTAAAGAGAAAATGCCTATGACTAGTTATGATGACTATCATAAATGTCATCATGAGGCTCTTATGTTGTTAAAACTGTCAATAAGAGATAATCTAATGTCAGAGGTCAAAAATGCAACCATTGCATCAACTTTGTGGACTAATATTACTTCTAAAAACCAATATTTTAAATTTGGTAGGGTGTTATATTTTAATAATTTGTTTTTTCTACTAAGATGTAGGAAGGTGGTTCTATTTCTGAGTTTTTATTATAGATCAAGGACATCAGTGATCAATTGAAGACTGTGTAGAAGCATGTTGATGAGCAAGATTTGATTGATCTAGTTATATAGAATCTTCCACCTTCATTTGAGTTATTTTTTGGATTCCTTTAACATGATTATTGAGACACAGACTTTGGACTTTGAAAAGTTATCCATATTACTATTACAGAAGGAGAGCTGATAGGAGAAGGTAGTGTTGTCTACATCTACTTATATAGAGAGTGCATTCTTCATCAAGGGAAAGGGTAACCACTTTGGTAAAACTACTAGTTATTTGATAGAAACTTCACAAGTAAGTGGTTATAATAAGATATCTAAGTGGAAATGTTTTTAATGTAAGCAATCTAGTGGCCTTAAGAAAGATTACAATAAAAAAGAACATGATATGGCTAACCCTAGAAAGAAAGATTATCATGCAAATTTAGCTAAAGGTGAAGGTGAGGATACATCTCCTGATTTTGATTTTATGGGTGCCAATGTTAATTTTATGGTTGATCAAATGTGGTATTTTGATTCAGGGGAATCTCACCATTAAACATGCCATGAGTACTGGTATGTGGATTTTGTTGAAAATTATAGTAATAATGAATCATATATCTTTGGGAGATGGTAGAAATCATTTTTTGAAAGGATATGGTAATGTTCAGATCAATTTTAATGGTATAGTTTGGTATACATTTAATAATGTTAGGTATGTGCTTGATATGAACAAAATTACTTTCAATTAGTGAGAGCACTTCAAAATCTGATTTTATTGTAATGTTTCAAGGATAGCAATGTTTAGTCACTACCAGCGATAACAAAATTATTCTATTGGGATTGGTGAGAAAGGCATGTATAATATTGAAGATCCAAGAGGGAAAAGGAAAGGGCACTTGTTTTGGTTGATTGCACAAGTTCACTATAGTATGAAAGGTATGGGCATTTAAATTTATAGTATTTAACTACATTGATCAAGCTTAAGATGGTTAAGGAAATCCCTTCTATTCAAGATATTCATAATGTATGTATTGGATGTTAGTTGAAGAATCAAGTTAGACATTCATTTGATGTTGGTGAATCTTCAAGAGCTAAGGGAGTATTATATCTAGTACATGTAGATTTATATGGTCTAATACAGACACCTACCCCTTCTTATGCCCATTATTTTTTGTTGTTGATTGATGACTTCTCTAGGAAAAAGTGGTTATACTTTCTAGTAAATAAATCTGATTGTTTTTATAACTTCTTTACTTGGAAAGCTATGGTTGAGAAATAGGTAGGATGGTCAATGAAATCTCTTAGAATGGATAATGGGGGTGAGTTCATATAAAAATAGTTCATAGAGTTTTGTGCCACTGAAGGCATACATAGACAATACACTACCCCTTACACTCTGCAATAAAATGAAGCTCTAGAAAGGTGAAATAAGATGGTGAAGGACATGGATCACTATATAGCCCAAAATAAAAATGTCTCATATAGAGATTAGGCAAAAGCACTGAATACAGTGGTGTACATATTCAACAAAAGTCTTACAAAATCATTAGAGAATATAACTCCAAAGGAGGCTTGGTCAGGTCAAACTCTAGATGTAAGTGCTTTTCAAATTTTTGGTTGTGTAGCTTTTTTAATTATTCCTAGTTAAAAGATAAGTAACTTGGACATGAAAAGTAAAGCATATGTGTTTTTTGGGTACAATAAGCAGTAAAAGGCGTAAAAATTACTTGATATTTCTACTAGCAAAGTTATGGTAAATAGAGATGTCATAGTAAATTAATAGATCATACTTCATAGTAACTGGTATAGTTTTAAATATTGAGTAATTATTTTATTTTAATGATTCTATTATAAGTTATGATGTGAAAGTTGAGAAGGATTCTAGTTCATTAGTGGAATCACATTCCAAGCAAGTAATTGTTATATGTCATTGTGAAGTTCTACTAGAACAACCAAATAATCCAAAGTGGTATTCCACCATAATTGAAGCACTAAAGGAAGGAGACTTACCACAATATATGGAAGGAAGAAGATTGAGATCGGGAAAGTAGTTTGGTAATAGAGGTGAGTATAACAATTTTAATTTAACAATTATTGTTTCACATGTATTTGAGCCTAATTATTTTTTAGAGGTCAAAGGGAAGAATGAGTGGCAATCAACCATGCAATTGGAATATGATTCCTTAATGAAAATAAGACTTGGGAGCTCAATGAGCTATCACCTAGAAATAAATCTATTGGTTGTAAATGGATTTACAAGGTAAAATGCAAAATAGATGGCTCCTTGGTAACTTTTCACAAGATTAAGGGATTGATTATAAAGAGATTTTTGCTCCTACTACAAAGATGGTAAATTTTCATTTAATTGTTGTTATTATTGTTTAGTTTGGATGGTAGGTGCACCAAAGGGATATCAAGAGTGATTTTTGAATGGAGATTTGGAGGAGGAAGTCTACATGATTTAGCCATAGGTTTTTTAGGTTCCTGGTAAGGAACATATTGTTTTTAGGTTTATCAAGTCTTTATATGGGCTTAAGCAAGATCCTTGAGCCTAGTATATGCATATAAATACATAGCTTAGGGATTCTAGTTTTGAAAGGTGTAACTCTGAACTAACTCTCTATGTAAAGGTGTCTGGTGATGATATATTGATTCTCATTCTATATGTTGATGATATAACCATCATTGGGAGTAGTTATGGTCTCATTCAGTAAATGAAGTCTAATATTAGTTGTAATTTTGACATGATAGACTTAAGACTACTAAAATATGGTTTAGGTGTTGAGTTGTGGTAAGGTGATTGTGTTTTATTCATGTCACAAAATAAGTATGCCAAATCATTGATAGAAAGGTTTATAATGATGGATTTTAATAAATCTCACACACATATGGAAGTTGGAGATAAAATTTAAACTAACATTGCTTCACCTCTGATCAATGAAATAGTGTATCGGTAGTTAATGGGTAGTCTCATTTATGTCACTAACATTATACTAGATATTTGTTTTTTAATGAGTTTTCTATCTTGATTCATGTCTAAAACATAAGAATTAAATTGGTTATCTACAAAATGGGTATTAAGATATGTCAATAGTACTCTTGACATTAGCATATTATATGAGAAGTCTATTGATAGCAGAGACCTCACTTGTTCTCTGCTTACCAAGATCTTTTATAAGCTTTTTCAAATGTTCTATGGCCAATCAAACTTCATGAGGGGTTAATCAACTATCTATTTTTCTATCAAGACTAATTATAATTCATTCAAATCAAGAAAACATCAACACCTTATTTCTTTCTTACCAATCTCCTTCAACATGCACTAATCAACACAAGGCAACTTGTCTTCTTAAGCCATATGAGGCATCAAACACTAAAAAACTATTCTCCGTGCTTCTATAACTCTGAAACAACCTTAAAAATACCAAACTATACAATTGAGGAAGTTATCATACCCTAAAAACTGACTTCTCTATCAAAATGGATCAAACGGCTTCTAGGCTTTGTAGCCTTCCAAACAGGCAAATCTTCAAATCTGAAAATATACACTAAGTATTAAATAAAAACAATCACAATTTTAGACACCCTTTATCTTGCTTATGCTTCTCCCAAAGTTTCAAGTCTCCACCATCAATGGAAATATCATTTCCTTCAACCCACTTGACCTCTTCTTGTTTGCCCTTAAGCTCAACTTCTTGGTTTATGAGACAAATCCGTACTGTACTGATGGTACCAATTCTAAAACACCTAAATCATCCATGATTTCACAAAACAAACATGTTCACCAAGTTTCAGCTTCTTACAAGGGTTAGAACTCCACTTTTAGCATTTTCTCCAAAATGAACTAACTTTTGCACAGTCCTAGACAGGCCTAGAAAGGAAAAATTACATATCTTGAGAATAACAGGACTTAAAAACATCATTCCAACTTCAAAAGTTCTTTTTTTTAATTCTCAAACCTTTATATTTAAGCACCTAAGGTTAATCATGTATGGATTTTCTCATATTACACAATTTTCCCAAAACTGAATTCTCAGGACAGCAAGCAGGCTGTTTGCAAATAATTTTATAACTTGAACACATTTGCCCTTCAAGCCTGAAATTTTAATTTTAAAGCTCTATAATAACATTCCTCAACTTTTCTCTTTTGAAAATAATGCTTGATAATTTATGGTTTGTTCCCAGCTATAACCTTTGCATGATCTCTAGTGCATAGAACCTTGTTTTAGCAAGCTTCAACTAAAGAAAACATTATCAAATCTGAGTCTTAAGTATCACAAGGACCATAACAATTCCAAATCACCTTTTTCCTTATGTATACGAACCTTATCAATATTCACAAACTAATCAAACACCCATTAACATCATCCAATGAGGCTATTCTAGCTCAAACACTTAAATTTGCACCAAGAACATGTATTAAAAGATCAATACATACCATTCACACTCAGGCACTCCAGATGGGAAATTCAGTGGCTTTTTCCTTTCTTTTATTGATTTCAAACATCTACTACAAACCCATATGCATTACAATTCACACCTCTATGTACAAGGACCTAAAAAGGTCTATAATACACTCGAACTTCAAACAATGAACTTGATTGTTCTTGAATCTCACTTCAATCCATTATAGAATTTTAGTTTTTAAGATATTCTGACTCTGATTGAGTAGGATCAGTAGATTCAAGAAAATCTACAATAGGCTATATATTCACACTTGGTTCAGGAGTTTTCTCATGGTAGATAAAACTACAAACTATAGTATAATTATCTTCAAAAGAAGTAGAGTATAAAGTTGTATACAGTGTAGGTTGTGAAACTATGTGGATAAAGAAAATCTTGGAGGATCTTCAATTTGAGTTATCAAATCTTACTCTAATTTTTCATGATGGCTAGAGTGTTCTAAAGATGGTGACGAATATAGTATTCCATGATAGTACCAAAAAAAATTAGGTTCACCATAATTACATCTGACAGCTAGTTACAAATGAAGACATCAGTCTCTTCTACTACCCCACTATAGAGTAGTCATCTCATATGATGACCAAACCACTTGCTACAGAAGAGTTTATAAAATTTAGAGATAAACTTGGTCTTGTCATTAAGGGATGGTGTTAGCACAATTATGTCTTTACGTTGGGTTATTGACTAAGGTAATGGTTAGTTGCCTTAACCACTTGGGTTAAGAGTTTAGTTTTTTTCTATCGAGCTTAGTTATTTTATGTTAGCCAACATAGCTTGTTTCACCCACCCTTTCCATGATTATCGAGTGGTTATTTTCTTTGCCTATTTAATAGACCTTCTTGTATGGTTTATATCATGTGTGATGTGTAGTACAATCTAGTTCTCTTTTCAATCTATGTGATTAGTCTAATAACTCTAAATCACTTTACTTGCCTTCTTTTGGTCAATGTTAAGCCTAATTAGGCCTTCTTTGCCCATAAGCATACATAAACCTATCCCATTGTACTAAGACATATGGAATAAACTCAAAACTAAAAAATCTCTTCACATTCATGAATATATATCAGATTATGAAATTTGAGGTAGTTTCATCAGTGTAGACTCCTTAAATCTAAATGTTACTTATGAAACCCTAGTTCTAGGGTTAGCAAGTTTTGTATGCACATGATAGCTATTATTTTGAGTTTTAATGTTCTAAATGTGGTCTCAATAATATATGAATCATTGTGATGGACTATTTAATGCTAACACACACTTCATAATCATTTAGTTGCTTTCTCAAATCCTTTGTTTCACATTTCTATAAAGGTCTTAGTCTCACTATATATACAAACTTAGTTTGTAGGGTCTGTAGGATCTATTTTGGGTTTTTTATACTATAAAATGATTTAAAAACTCTTTAAATTATTGAAAAGGATATACAACAAATCCATTCACCCTTTTGGAATCAATAACCACTCTTGAGATGCTTTTGTTATACTCTTAACAACACCATGTGTTCTTACAAACTATATATGTATTAGTCTACAAGTATGCATTGCCTTTTAAGCCAAGTAACATGGACATTAAAAAATTAATTACTATAAACACATTCAAAATAATGGAAAAGGAATCACTAGGGTAAGTGCAGATTGAGGACAAAAAGTGACCTACCCATGGACATGATTTTCATGAAATTTTAGAAATTTGAACTTATGTACATAATTTGAGATATCTAAACTCCAAATTTGAAGATGGTATATGAACATGAAATGTATAATTTTGAGTATAGTTTACAAAAAACTAATTTTTTTAAAAATGGTTAAGTATAACTAGGCCAAACATCCAAAATTTGAATATGAACTCCTAATTTTTTCAGAGAGCATAGTAGATAGACAGTTGTGTTACGCACCATTTTTTAAGTAGCGTTTAATAATATTTGAAATGATTTGGGAAAAATTTAGATAACATCTACTATATCACCTATTTTTTTTTTCATTAAATACTTTTTTTTATGAATTTTTCAAGTAAACAAATCCTAAAAACTGATTAAAAAAATGGATAACCGTCTATGCGACATGCTTAACTACTTAAAAAAAAGAAAATAATTTTTTATTTTGAATGTGTGTATAATTAGGCCTATTTGGTTACCATATAACTTTTTTCTACTTGGATCAATGAAAGATAAATTACATAAACATGTATAGGCATGTATGTTTGTGACATGTAGTGGCCTAAAAAAGGCATAGTTAAAAATAAACATAGTTTGAAACCTTAAATTAGTCCAAAAATTATAAAAATAATATTTTTGGAAAGAGGAGAGCATGTTCATCGTGATGGTATCAAGTTTTCGAATTTTCACATTGAAGTTCTTGGTTTATTTTGTAATCAAAGTTGAAATTTTTTATTTATTTTCATACCTTTCATAACTCAGTTGTATATTGATAGTCCAAGCCTTTAGCTCAATAATCCAAGCCATTCCAAAGCTAAAATGCATGAGAATTCAATTCAAATTTAAATACCATGATCATGTTACTAAATAATGCAATCATGTTACTAAATAACGTGATCGTGTTACTAAATAACATGATCATGTTACTAAATAACACAATCATGTTACTAAATAACATGATTGCATTACTTAATAATGCAATCATGTTACATAATAACATGATCACATTATATATTATCAACATCATAAAGCATGTGGGATTTGCACATGAAGGAAACTCTGGCTAGAAGATTATATTTACTACTATAAATGTCAAGTATAAGTTTACAATTATATGTTATGTTTATTTTCTTATACTTTAAATTTATATTAGTAAATATAAGAAATTAGGGTCACTCAACATCTAATAGAGTTGGTCTCAAAGCTGCACACCTTATGACATGGAAAATAGTTTTTTAAAATCCAATCTTATCAGTACTTAGGCATTTTTAGGGTTTATGTATTAAACTTAGGGATTTAAATACGTAAATTTTGTAATGATATCCATTTTTGGTAAATGTATATTCATTTTTTAGATTTTTGTGCCTTCTAAATTAATTCTTGGAATTTATACGAGTCTTAGGGTTGTCAAAATTGAAATTTTAAAACTAATCACTTTGAACTTGATCTAATGTGGTATGATTGGGGTACTGTAGGTCATATTGATGACCTACACACATCAAACAACCAATTTACGTTAATTGAACTTTTTCATCATCCATCTATCATCCTTGATCACTTCCTACTCACCCCTCATTACCCCTAATAAATATATCATCATTCCTCATTATCCCTAATTACTCCCTCATTAAACCTCACTATCCCTAGTCATCTATAATCACTCCTTTATCATCCATAATCACTCTTCCATTGACCCTAATTATCCTTCATCATCCCTAATGACACTCTCTCTATCCTTCAACATCCATAATCACTCTTTCCTCATCACTCATCATCACTAATCTCTTCCTCATCCCTATTCACTCCCTCCTCATGCCTCCTCATCCCTAATCACTCCATCATTGTCCTTCAATGTCTCTCATCATCTCTAATCACTTAAGATTATCATTTATAATCACTCCATTATTATCACCATCCGTCATCATCCCTAATCACTCCATCCTCATCCTTAATAATCCCTAATCAATCTTTCTTCATTTTTCATCATCACTAATCACTCCCTCATTGACCCTCACCATCCTTCATGACTCCATCATTGATCCTCACCATCCCTCACCATCCCTAATTGCTCCCTTATCATTTGACATAAGTATATACTCTAAGCATATATTTTATTCCAATCATATGTTTTTTAATTTATTATAAAAGAAAATAACTCTTTTTTAGGACTTGTGTTGTCAATACCCATCTGTGATAGTCAATTTTATTACTAAATAAATTGGATGATCTTCTAAATTTATAGTCAAGTAACATAAGTACTAACACAAAATAGAGTCTAAATTTTAGTTCATCGAATTATATTTATTGTGTAGCTAACTAGATGATACTTTATTTGGTTCCAACTTTGGTAATTTGGTTCAAAAAATAAAAATTAAACACAAATCTCTTGTATAATTTTCTAACTTTGAGAGGTTTTGAATTAGATGAAAATTTATTTAGTGTTTCCCATTCAAAAATGACTTGAATATTGGCCAGGGTCATGCATGCACTCCTTGTGTGTGTACTGTGTCCAAAATATTTTATCTCTGGCATGAAACATGAACACTTATTCATGTTATTATAAAAATATGTTTCTGCAAAATGTGAAGCACTATTTCAATATGGTGTAGATGTTCATCCCATGTTTTCTAAAGTTTAATATGTCATCAAGGTAGGGTAAAAAAATGACATATGTAAAAGTCTTGAGGATGTCATTCAACATCTTCAAATTAATAAATTTAATACATGAATTAATGTAAAGGGCATAACCAACTAGTCAATCAATCCTTCCTTTATTTGTAATACTATATTCCAAAGGGCTAGAGGTTTAACACGAATATGATGATACCCAAACTTAAGATAAATTTTGGAGAAGACTCCTACACTATCGATATGGCAAAAAAATGTCTTAATATTTAAATGAGGATAATAGTTCTTCACTTTAATCTTGTTAAGATTTTTTTAATTGATTCACATATTTGTCACAAACATAATTGGGATTATGCAAGGCAATAATTTTGGCATGATGTATCCATTATCCATGATTTCATGGATATACCACTTGATCTATTCATTTTATATAAATGATATGTTGTATAAATAGGTTTGAGGTAGAGGTAGTTAAGGGATCAAATAAATAGTATTGTTTAGTGTACAATGTGTAGGAACTTATTTAGGTGACTAAAAGATATCATTATATTCATCTAGCTTATGGTTCAATTATTTTGTATTTGTTATTTTTGGATAAACCACACTATGATATGGTGACATAAGGATGCTATTACATTTAATTTTTACTATCAAGAGTATAATTCTTACTAGAGCTGACAATATTCTTGCACTTCCTAGCACTAATAATTGAAAGCTTATGAACTAACTATGATATATGGTATTTCAGATCATGATAATGTATCAAAAATTTTAAAGGATTTAATTTATAGACTACATGTTTATTTTAAATATATGTTTGACCACATGTAAAACATCACACACCTCTAATGGTGAGATGTCCCAAAGAATTGCACCCTTAAAAAGTTTGATTTTGTACATCAAGTGACACTACTAGGTGATCCATTTTTCAAGGCCTACACTAGCATATGGTTATGGATGATGTATAAATTTTAATTTAATTTTTTTAAAATATGATTTAGGATAGATTAAATTATTTTGACTTATATTATAAATAATGAAGTGTATTGGTTCATCATTGATCTACATTTGTTAATGAAACAATATTTTTAATTCATATAATTTCTTGTTTGAGAAAGTAGATATATTTTTAGTAACAACCATATCATTGGGCTCATAATATATTATATAATTACCTTTTTATAGTGATAGATAACTTATACCTAATTCTCAAGATGTGCAAGTAGAGATCTCATAGTGTGACACTCTTAATTAGATTGAATATTGAATTTATGAATTAAGCACCACTTTCCAATCTTGGATTACTTGTTTTAAGCATTTGAAAATTATTTTCCACTCTCTTATATGATGACTCAATCAATAGACATATAAATAGAAGGCATTTAATGTAATTATTTAGATTATACAATGTCCTCATATTTAAATCAATTGATTGGTTTTAGGAAATCACATAGCTTGGTGATCCTCAAGTATTTACTATCCACTCTTGGTGATATGGTGGTTTTACTTTCTTTTCTTTTTCTGGCATATTTTCAATTGTGAATTACATCATTTCTAATAGGCCCTTATTTCTTCATAAGTGTTACATATTTATGTTTCAATTTTGTTTCCACATATTTGATCACTATGTCTTATATTTTATGTTATCACTCAACTCTCCACTTTTAGTTATTAACATTTATAAAACCCAACAAAATAAGACAATCAATTTATTTGAGGAAGTGATTAAGGATGAGGAGGGATGAAGAGGAATTGAGTAGATATGATGAGGGAGTCAATACAGATGATTAGGGATGGTAAGGTTCAATGAGGGAGTGATTAAGAAGGATGAGGGAGTGATTAGGGATGATGAGTGATGGTGTGGGTTAATGAGGGAGTGATTAGAGGCGATAAGGGATGAGGAATGAGTGATTAGAGATGATGAAGTATGATGAAGCAATGATTAAGGATGATAACGGATGGTGAGGGTCAATGAGGGAGTGATTAGAAATGATGAGGAAGCGATTATAAATGATGAGGAATGGTGAGAGTCAAGAAGAAAGTGATTAGGGATGATGAGGGATGAGGAGGGAGTGGTTAGGGATGTTGAAGTGGTAATTAGGGATAGTGAGACCCAATGAGGGAGTGATTAGGGATGATGAGGGATGGTGAGAGATAATGAGGGAGTGATTAGGGATGATGAGGGAGTTATTAAATATGATGAGGGATGGTGAGGATCAATAAGGGAGTGATGATGGGTAATGAGGGATGAGGAGTGAGTGATTAGGGATGATGAGGGATAGTGAGGGTAAATGAGGGAGTAATCAAGGATGATGAGTGAGTGATTAGAGATGACTAGGGTCAATGAGGGTCAATGAGGGAGTCATTAGGGATAACGAATAATGATGAGAGAGTGATTAGGGATGATGATGAATGAATATGAAGTGATCACGGATGAGGGAGGGATGATGAAAAAGTGAAATTAATATAAAGTCATCATTTGATGTGTGTAGGTGATCAATGTGACCAATGCTACCCCAATCACACTAATTTACATCAATATCAAAATGAGTGGTTTAAAAAATTCAATTTTGACAAAATTAAGACTGCTAGAAATACTAGGAATTAATCCAAAAGGCACAAAAACCTAAAAAATGACTATATATTTATCAAAAATGGACATCAATTACAAAAATTATGCCCTAAAATCCTTAGGTTTAATACTTAGAACCTAAAAATGTTTAAGTACTAACTAGATTGGATTTTTAAAAACTATTTTCCATATTGTAAGGTGTGCAACTGTGAGACCAACTCTATCATATGTTGATTGACCCTAATTTCTTATATTTATTAAAATAAATTTAAAGTATAAGTTTACATCTTAACATTTAGATTAGTAAATATAATCTTCTAGAAAAAATTGCTTTCATGTACAACTCCCACATGATTTCATGTGAAAAACAACATGAACATGATTGCATTATTAATAATGTGATCATGTTACCTATTAACCAACATTCACTCCATCTACATGTTCATTATTTTATTGTGAAACAACAATAGTAACATGTTCATGTTATTATTTTTATAATAACATGATCACATTATCTATTAATGCGATCACATTATAGATTAACACGATCATGTTATGGTTTGGTAATTAATGAGCCATGATGTAAATAACATAATCACGTTAATTAAATAATGCAATCACATTATTTGTTAATGCAATCACATTATCTAAAATGTCCACATTATTTTCCCCCAACTCCATACACTTACCCACAAAATCGTTTAAACTTCAAAAACACAATAGTGTCACATCTTCTTTCATTGAGCACTTCAAACATTATCAATAGCTTGTGCACACACAGAAAAATAGGGTTACATTCAAACTTATCAAATTTGAGGGTTTTAATTCTCACTTACTTGGGTCTTGAGCCCTTCTTCCTTTGAATAAATTATGAAAAATGAATCAAAACCAAAATTTAATTGCTTTATATCAAACCTAACTACTCTAATTACCTTCTAATGGTCACTTGTAAGAATGTTTGCTCCTTGACATGAATGTCAAGGTTGATTATTTAGAAAATGTGACTCATGGAAAATTATATAGACCTACGGTGCCTTTATTAAGATTCCCTATTCATTTGACACCTTGATGAATTCTTTACGACACCCATTCTATTTTAAATTATTCAAAAATTC
>JARHVA010005079.1:1047500-1132500 GCA_037957365.1 Torreya grandis | reverse complement strand
GATTACACTCTCATAAATCATTTGGAGGGTGAGTTTTGTGCCATTAATTATGTGGGGAACATAAGAAATCAGAATGCTAGTGTGGCTGCCAACACTAGATCAAAGAAAAGGGTCATTGAAGAAGTTCAAAGAACCAATAAAGGACCTATTTTTACTCCTAAATCAGATAAAATTGGAAGAGGTCCTAATTAAACTTTTAAATAATAATAAAATTAGAGGATTCCAAATTTTAGGATAGCTACTACAACCCTACCTCCACAAGCTACATCATAAGGTGCAAATATTCATAAAGAGAACCCCAAGGTAAGTAATGATTCCATTAATGTTTTGTACCAAATTAATAAGATAGACTCATATGAACATATCATTATGGGATTCTCTATCATTACTAAGTTAGAAATATATACTCCAAAAGGAATTGCATGGACTGGGTACATAAGGTGTCCCATCTAGAAGTGAGAATGTGGTTTTGGTCAATGGAACTCAATCTATAGATGGTCAGGAAAAGAAAGATGAGAAGACTCCTCATTTATACCTATACATAATTATTTATGATTTATTGGTTCATAATTGCATCATATATAGTGGATCAAGCACATTGGTTATGCCCAAATGTATAGCAAATAAGCTAGGCATCAAATATGAGCCAATGACTAAAGGATTTTTGAACTTGGATGGATCACCAACCAAGACTTTGGGGGTTTAAAAGGTTTAAAATTGATCCTTAATTATTTTCATACCTTTTAAGTACATCATGGTGTGGTGTTAATCGATATACCTCCCTATTTTGCTTTTTACTTGTCAAGAGACTTTACATCCAAGATAGGTGGATACTTGGCAGCTAACTGGTCTTACATGGTGTTGAGAATTAAAAATGGAACTAAGGAGAAGATTGATTATAAACCTATTCATAAAGATTACTTCGAACCATATTAACCTAAGGTAATATATGTTAACTACACTATCATTGATGAAGAGGAGTTTCACATTGATCAATCCATATCATCTTCCCTTGAAGAAGTTTTTCATTTGTTCCTAGATGAGTGGGGAGATGACAAATATGTGCATGATCCTTAAAAGTTTATTGAGGAATATAGTATTGAAGTTTATTATATGCATGAGAAGGATTTTCTCATGACTAATCTGATGAAGTCAAGTGAGGATGTGAATGGCTTATGGTAGCTCTTATTTGATGGATCTAGAAGCAAGATTGGGGACGGTAATGGAGCCATGCTAGTTTCACCTTTAAAGGAAATATATTTTTCAAATTTCTTATTTCAATTATCTTGTTATTTTAATGTATTATAATATGAGGACCTCATTCATGGTCTAGAGTGGGCAAGCAAAAAAGGTGTCAAATAATTTCAAGTGTTTGGTGATAGCGAGCTCATTATCAATCAAGTTAGAGGACAAAATTTTACCAAGACCTCGTTGATCAAGTCCTATAAGCATAGATTTTGGGACCTTGTAGAATAATTCATGGCATTTAATATCACTTCTATTCCAAGGGAAGATAATAAACATGTTGATAGGTTGGAATCTATTGGTGCTCAATTTGATGTTCTGAACTACATAAGAGAAGACAAGAATCAACCTCATCTAAAGTTTATTTTAAGACATTCTATACTAGATAATGTCACCAATTGGTAGCTTTTTGAGAGTGATGAATAGATAGGCCTCTTCCTATAAGAAGAGTCTGAGTTCTCTATGAATAATTAGTCTAAGATTCAACATCAATATGAAGGGAAGATTGTCCAGCTGAAGTCTAACAAGCTTCTTAATGGCCTAGTGACTCTTGAAAGCATACTCAATGAGGATGACCAGTTCAAGAAGGAAAAGGTAAGACTGTCAACAAAGAAAGAGAACTATGAAAGGGTAGAGATCTTCAAATATAAGTTACTTTCTCTTGGAAAGGTATGCACTAGTCAAGAGAAGCATGATTTCATTGAACTATGCAAAGCATTTAGTGTTATTTTTGCATGCGAGTATAGTGATTTGAAGGGTTTTGATCCAAGCTTGGATCAACATACCATAGAGATAGATTAAAATTCCAAAACCATCAAAATCAAATACAAAGACCAATCAATCCCAAGATTGAGCCTCTCATGAGGAAATAACTCACTAAGCTGATTGAGTCCAGAATCGTCTTCTAATCAAGCATTCTTCTTGGTTGGCCAACTTAGTCCTTTTTAGAAATAAAAATGGGGAGATTAGGGTGTGTGTGGACTTCAAGGACTTAAACATAGTTTCTTTAAGAAATCATTATCCCCTCCCTTCTATGGAGAAAATTCTATAAGTGGTGGTAGGAAGTAAGAGGTTTTCTCTCTTAGATGGTTATTTCAGGTATAATCAAATTCTGGTGAAAGAAAGTGACAAATACAAAATAGCCTTCACCACCACATAGGGCACATATTCCTATATGAATATTCTATTTGGATTGTCAAATGTTGGAGCTACATTTCAATGTGTAATAGATATGGCTTTCTAAGGACCAATTAATGACATTGTATTGGTTTATCTTGATGATGTGATAGTTTTATACAAGGAAGCAAAGGATCACTTGAAGCACCTAAGGTAGATTTTTTAGAGGTGTAGAGAGTTTGGGATCTCTCTAAACCCAAAGAAGTGTGTGTTTCTGTTCATGAAGGCAAGCTCTTAGGCCATATTGTTTCCAAGAAAGGTCTATCTATTGATCTTGAAAGGGTAAGTGCCATCTTGGCATTGTCTTTACCTAAACATAATAAGGGTATACAAAGTTTATTTGGTAAGATACATTTTATTAGGAGGTTCATTCTTGATTTTGCTAAGATAGTCAAGCCCTTAACCTCCATGATAAAGAAGGATGAGATATTCACTTAGATAGGTAGGAGAAAAGAAAGTTTTTTAAGAGATCAAGCAATCCATTGCCCAAGCCCCTACTCTTGCAAGTCTTAAATTCTCCAAATACTTTAACCTATATAATTTTGGGAATGAAGAGGTAATCTCTACCATGTTCACTCAAGCTAATGTGAAAATTTGGAATAGCCTATTGCCTTCTTCAATCAAAGTCTAGAATGTCATGAGACAAGATACACATATGTTGAGAAACATGTGATTTGAGTCATAAGGAGTTTGAAAAAGTTTAGACATATGTTCTCTAATAAAAATATTCACATTTTTTTGCTTCATCCTATTGTGAAATATTTTTTATTGAGTAGATATTTGAATGAAAAAAGGTAGTTTGGAACACCAAAGTGATGGTGTATGATGTGGAGGTCAAAGCAACCAAACTAGTGAAAGGATAAGGACTATGTGAGCATCTTGCTTGAGACTTGAAATAAAAAAATAAACTATTTTGGCACTCCATGATGACCCTACAGCTATTGTACCTTCAATCATGGGGAGTTAGACACAAGACATGATTCATTTCCTACAAACTGATGAGTGTCCACAAGATCTTGATAGGACCAAAAGAAGGTACTTGAGGTTGTAATCCATTGCTTATGTACTAATGGAATTATATTTAGAAAGGATTTTTTAGGTGTGATTTTAAGGTGTATTGATTCAGATCAGATTGATAAAGTATTACATGAGTTTCATGATGGACCAATTGGTAGTCATTTTTCTTTAAGAACCACATCTGCTAAGATAATGAGGGTTGGTTACTTTTGTCCTAGATTATTCAAAGACACCCATGATTGGGTTATAAATGCCAAAAGTGTGATCTTTTTTATGGAAAACAAAAAATAGCTACCTTGACTCTTCATCCAATCTAGGTTGAGCAACCCTTCATGTAATAGGGATTGGATTTCATAGGTCTGATCAATCCTCCTTCTAGTGCTGGTCACAAGGAGGTGTTGATATCCACTGATTATTTTACAATATGGGTGGAAGTTGTAGCACTTAAGGAGGAAAATGAAAACTTAGTCTTGGACTTCTATGAAGGTATATTAACTACATTTAGAGCTCTTTCAATAATCATTTCAAATAATGCACTAGCCTTCTTAGGAGCAAGGACATGTAAATGAGCTTTGAAGAATGGCATCTACCTTAGCACCTCCTCCAAATATTACCCCAAATGGAATAGACTAGATGAGTCCACAAATAATAACTTAATTAGGATCATAAAGAGAATAATGGAGGAGAATCAAAGGACCTAGCACACCAAGTAGAAGACAGCCCTTTGGACTGATAAGATCACCCCAAAGAGAGTAATAGGGAACTCACCATACAAACTTGTGTATGGAAGGGAGGCTAGGCTTCCTATCTCACTTGAGTTACATGATTTAGACTTCACCTATCAGTTGTAACTAATGGAGAATAAGAGCATGGAAGTCAAATTATGTGAGTTGATGGAGTTTGAGGAGACAAGAGATCAACCTATACAGACCATGACAACTCACCAAGAGCAAACAAATAATTATTTTGATAATAAGTCCATGCCAATAAGCTTTAAGGAAGGAGACATTGTCCTAAAATGGGATGAAGATAGGGCTAATCCTAGAAGACACACAAAGTTTGATGCTTTGTGGAGTGGCCTATATGTGATCACACAGTGCAAACAACACAATGCTTTCCAAATCTCAAGGTTGGATGGAGAGGAGCTATATATTCTAGTCAATGGGATATATTTTAAGCATTGTTGTTGATGTTTTCCTTTCTTTTATACATAGTTTTCTATTTTTCCTATGTTCCCTAAGTGCTTATGCACATGTTTGAGTTGTGTTGTCTTTACTTTTTCTTACTATTATAGTGTGGTGTGTTTCCTTGTGCTTTATTTTGGAAAAATACTTGTTAGTCATCTTCAAGATTTCATTGACTCCATTGGCCCTGAGTTGGATAAGGTTACTAGTTTGGTCATTATAAAAAGCATACTACCCCTACAAATAACTAATTTGTTGACCAAATTTTGAATTTTAAAGCCAAAATTGGTCACCCTCTATCTAAAAATTTAGCTACCTAAGTCCATATCTTTGGTCAAGTCCAGCATGCAAGAAGTGTTATATATAAGCCCATAACAAATGTGCAAGATTAATTCTTTTAGAAAGCTCTTTTTGGTCTTTACTAAGCTTTTGAGAAATTCTTTCAAGTTTTGTGTCTAAATCCTTTGAATAATTACTTCAAACTTTTTATCTGAGGCCTTTTTTTTATTAAGTGCATTCTTCTGGCCAAGTGATAAATTCATTTAGACAATTTGTCTTAAATAAATCTCCTAAAGACAAAGTGGTCTCTTTCATTTTTTTGAAAGGACAATCATGAATTTCTGAAGGAAAAGTGGACCATTTCCAAAAGTCTAAAGGGTATGTTTTATGTTTTTGAAGGGTATCTTTGAGGATAAGTGGACCATTTCCAAAAGTCTAAAGGACAATTTCAAGTTTTATAAAGGACACTTACATTTTTCCAAAGGCCACTTTCAAGTTGAAGGGTCATTTACATTTCTTTCAAAGGGTATATTCCTTTCAAAAGGGCACTTCAAGATTTTTGATGAGATATTTTGCACAAATTATAAGGGCCAACTAGAAAATCCAAAGAGGAGAGTTATTTTCAAAAGGTGTATTTATATAAAACCTAAAGGAATTCCTTCAAATAATATGTTCAAAGGAAATGAGCAAATTATCTAAAAAGTTCCCTAAGTGAAAAGATCAAATTAATGAATTCTTTTAGAAATATTAAAGGGATGAATTCTTGTGAGAAAATTGTCTGCAAGAAAAGGACAAATAAAAAAGCCAAAGGGAATTTTCATGAAACAAATGGTATTTTCAAAATAAAAGGTTCAAACACAGAACTTTGAAAGGTCTATTTACATTTCCAAAAGGTTCACTTACATTTTCAAAAGGTCATTTACATTTCTTTCAAAGGGTATGTGATATATTTTGAAAGGTATCTATAGGAAGGCTAAAGAGAAAGAGATATAAAAGCCAAAAGGGTTATTCCAATTCCAAAAGTCCACTTCAAGAAGCTTGAAATAAATTATTTCCTTCAGACAAATTACCTAAAGGAAGGAGTCTGTAAAAAGCTTGAAACAAAGAAAAGACCAAGAAAAATAAGTTGCAGCTAAAAAGTTTGAATGAAATTTCCACTAAAATTCCAAAGGGCATGAAAAACTAAACATAAATCCAAAATAAAACAAGAAAATAAAATGGCCTGAATGAATTCTTTTGGGAAAAGTGGCCATTGATAAATTGTCTAAAATAAATACCCAAAAGATTACAACCCACAAGAACATCAATTTCAAGCTGTAGGGACTATCCATTGTAGTTAAATAAAGAAGCATGGGAATCTAAAGATAGAGATAAAGGTGAAAAATGGCAAACATATGTGCACAAGCAAATGGAAATAGGTAGGTCAATAGAGTGATTTGTTATATTGTTTCATAGCTCAATGAGCCAACAAAGAGCAACTAATGTCAAAATAAATTTCTAATAGCTGAGCCCAGTTATAGAAAAACATAGTTTGCTACATCTTGATTCTACTGGTATAACCATTAGAAGTATCATACAGAATGATAGTAACTATTCCTATTCCTAGTTGACACATGTCTGATTGTTTTTTGCATTTTCATTCGCTCGACCTCCCTTCCAAAAAATTGTATATAAGTATTTTTTTCTATTCATTTAGCGGCCTATGCTAGTGATAGTGAAAGTCTGGCTAGATTTATACTAGTAAATCTTGAAGAAATAATACAAGTCATTTTCCATTCACATGTTACATTATTATGTATTGGTTCAAATTATGTTGTTCTTGTTTAGTGAAGGTTATCCTTCCTAACCTCTTATCCTCAATTGTCTACCAATGTGTAGGAAAAATATTGTTACAGGTCCTTGTTAGTATTCTTTCATAAGTTTAAAGACATTTTAGAAGTGGTTTAAGACTATACTCTTTCTTGGAATTGTCTATTACTCTCTTGAATGTCAAATACCTTATTTAATCTAACATGTGAAACACTAATGTGACAATGCACAGAGAGTTATGAGTTTGTGTGAAGAAACTTTGTTGGTCTTTAAGTAGTGATTTCAGTCAAGTGAGAGGATATCAAATATTGGTGCATCACCACTTATTTTCTTAGTTGTTTTATTTCTCCCTTTTCACACACAATGGTTAGTTTATAAGAGCTTCAAAGGTGCATCAAGTGGAACTAGCCCCTAATATAGAGATTTATCTCAACATAATTGTTACCCACAACAAGATAGATTATACCATTTTTCCACATTAGATGAGGAGAGCTAAGCATCTTCTAAAGGGTGCAAATCCAAGCATCAATAATAGGATGCTCCTACATCATACTACTGGCATGTGAAAGAAACATTCCATAAAAAATTTTCAACTTGTCTCGATCTCCTTAGAATTTGTCTCTTTGGTTCACTCCATCTATGCAATGGTACACATAGAACTCCTTGTGCTTTGATCAACTCCACCTTGCTTCCTCATTTGAGGCTGAATTATTGCACATTCATATCCCACCTGATCATATTCAACACCTATTTATTCATCTACAAACAACCTGCACATGGAACACACAAGTGAATTAAAATAATCTCATGTTTGTCCTATTGTAAACTAAACTCTTGATTTAGCATGTTTCTCTTGTCTATGTTTAGGTTTGTTGCTTGTGCAAGTACTGCTACTAGTTTCATCCTTTCTCCTATAAGATTCTCAACCTCTGTAATCTCTATATCCACCTCTTTATATTATCCACTCTCTACTTGATCATTTAATCCTCTTTCCATGTCCAACTCCATCAACATGCTCACCTTTTCAATAAAGTGATCTATATGCTCATTATTGTTTATGAAGTACAAATGATTTGACAAACTTATAAACAAATATATCAAGTTTTCATTGGAAAATAACTCACCTTGTTGTTATAAGTGTAACATCACCTTCTCACTTTCCTTCAACTCCTCAAGTTTCCCTTCAACTACTACACTCCTTCCGTTATCTTGACAACTTGAAGTATACTTTCTTCAGTTTGGCTCTTTCTCTCCTCTATGAAAACTTCCCTTATCAATTATTATTTATTTTTTAGTTCCTCTATGACCTTATAGGTCTTTATATTTCTTCTCTCTTCCTTTATTAAGGCAATCAAAATTTTCCTCCTTTCAATAAGTGGTCTTATAGGCCATTGTATCTTCTTTATCATTATAAACCCATTCCACAGGATTGTCATGTTCTCTATCATAAATATAATTAGGAATATCTATAGATTTATCTAATTCATCTCTATTTTTAAGTATTCCTCTTATTTCTTCCTTCTCAACTCTCTTTCCCCTTACTTTCTCAATTTGTCCTTTGCTTTAGGCAGCTCTCTAATCATTCTCTTTACCATCTGCACTCTCTTAAGCAAGTATATTGCTCGTTGATCCATCCCTTATCTAATCTATTTCAATAAAATTATTTGATCAATCACTTTTCTCTATCCTTTTTATCTTCTCTATCTCCTTATTACTTCTTAAGCCTCTCTTGGATTTCAAACTACATGACCAACTTCTTTCAATCACCTATAGTTCTGATCCTTGAAACATTAGAACTATAGAAAACACTTTAGCAAAATAGTTAGTTATCCAAGACCTTATATCGACAATGTGTCCTTCTTTTCTTCCAAATATATCTTAGGCTTTCATACAATATGATGCATAGGATAACATAGTAAGCTCTCACTTAACCTTGTTTCAACATACACTTCTTAGACCAAGAGTTATAGGTTCATATTTACACTAGTGGTTAATGGATTCAATTATTGATTGAATTTTTATAAACACCTTATCCATGATATTCATGGTCTCATTAGACCTATTATTCCATTGGAAACACTCTTCATCACTCCTCTCTTAATCTACACAACTTTATCTACTTCATACATAGTATTTGTAGCTTTTTAAAGGCCTTATCACTTTGTACAATAATGTACATATGTAATTTGAGACTCTAATGCCAAAATTATACTCCCTCTATCATTTAATTTCCTTCTACAAAGTTTCATCTCCTCTTTCTACCTTTATGTCACTTTTCTTCTTTTGGTCACTGTTAGGTCTAATTAGGTCTTCCTTGCCCATAAGCACACACAGACCTCTCCCATTATACTATCACATACGGAATCAAACCTAAAAATAAAAAAATATCTTAAAATTATTGAATATATATAATATTACAAAATTTTAGGTAGTTTCATTTGTGTAAACTCCTTGAATCCACATTTTCTTTCCAAAACCCTAGTTATAGGGTTAACAAGTTCTATATACACCCAAGATCTATTAGTTTGAGATTAAATGTTCTAAATTTGGTTTCCAACTACTATGAAGTGTTGTGATAAAATTTTTAAGCCTGAAACACACTTCCAAATCACTAAGTTGCTTTCTCAAATCTTCTGCTTCACATTTATATAATGATCTTGGTCTCATTGTATATATAGACTCAGTCTACAAGGTATGTAAGATTTATTTTCAGGATGTTAGACTATAAAATAGTTTAAAATATTTGTGAATTATTTAAAATTATATAAAAAAAACTCCATTTTACCTTTTTCAATAAATAACCACTCTTGAGATCTTTTTGTATACTCTTGACCACACCCTATATTCTTACTGATTGTATGTGTATTACTCTATAGGTCTATATTGCCTACTAAGCTAAATAACATGAAAAATAATAAATGAATTACTATAAACATAGTAAAAAACATGTAAAATGACTCACTAATTCATTTAAACTTAAAAAAATATCACTTTCACATCTTCCTTCATTGAGCACTTCAAACACTGTCAACATCTTGTACACATATAGAAAAATAGGGTTGCATTTAAACTTATCAAATTTGATGGTTTCCATTCTCATTTCCTTGGGTGTTGAGACCTTAATCCTTAGAATAAATTATGAAAATAAAATCAAAACCAAAATTTACTTGCTTTATATCAAACCTAACTACTCTAATTACCTTCCAACAATCATTTGTAAGAATGTTTTCTCCTTGACACCAATGTCAAGGTTGATTATCCATAGAATATGACTCATGGCCAAGTATATATACCTATGTTGCCTTTATTAACATTACCTATTAATTTTATACCTAGACTACTTATTTAAAACACCATCTCTATGCTAAATTATTATAAAATTTAGATTTGACAAAATGGAAAGAAAACACCAATTTGAATTTATAACCTACTCTAACACTTCTAGACACTTGTAAAACATTCCAAGGTATATGAAATGAATCCTAACACCCTTATAATAAATATAAAAGTTATTATTTTATCCTATTGACTTGATCAAATAAAAATTACTTGACAACATCAAAAAAATATCATCCATATAAGATGATCCTGCATCAATTCACTTGCTCTTAGAAATAGGCAAAAAGATCCAATTTGATAGAGAAGCCATGTTTTTTATATCCTAAAGGAATGTTATAATTCAAACCTATAAATTTTCAAATGGATTCATCATTATCAAACTCATCAAGTGGCATTGTTGACTCTTGTTGGTCCCAGTCTATCAGTTATGGGTGTTAAAGGGCAAGTGTTGAAGGGATAAAAATAGGATTAATGGTATAAATGACATAAGGGTTAGATAAATTGATATTGGAAAGGTCATCATATATACTATAATCAGATCCTATGTCATTATTATCAACCTCATTGCTAGTCATTAGTGTAGGAACTCAAATAAGGTATGCAGGGTCACCCTTAGGTAGTTTAAATCCAATACCGTGAGATACTTTATACTTGGTCATGGAAATTGGCTCAATTGTTCCTTGATGATGTGCCTTTAGGCCTTTGCCTTCATAATATTGGTTAGCCATAATCTATTTAGGGATATGATACTTAGTTCTTTGGTAATAATCAATAATAATATCATTATAAATCCATGAATCATCTTCAGTTAAATGTTTATTTTCTAGGCTAGAGGTCAATTTCAAAATAGTGGGTTTGTTGAAATGAGATTTTTCCTTAGTGTGTCATTTCATGTGAAAAATATTGGCTTTAGGTCTTGCATAGGATTTTATATTCTAGGAAAATTTGTTTATGTGAAAGGATTCATGAGTATTGTATTCTCTTATACCTTTGTCAGATACGTAAAAATGGTTGGTTCTTTGGTGGAAGTGTAGATGAATTTGAATATAGGATTTTAGGGTAAATGTAATTATTTTTGGGTCTTGTTTCAGTAGATTTTATTTTATCAACCTTTTCTCCATTAGTTTTAGGCATAAGATTCATGCTAAAATAGTAATTTTAACTCCTCAAGATATTTATAAAACATGTAAAGCTGGAGATCTATTGGTATGTTTATTTCCATCCCTGAATGGGGAAATTTAATAAATTGATTGAACATGGAAGGTATGGCCCTGATTTCATGAACCACGATCAGCCCAAGAGCAAGTTATATGATAAATCTAGGTCAAGAATATAGAAAAGGGTGTCATGGTTCAAAGGCCCAATGATCACTAAAAAATTTGATGGTTCCTTGTGATTCCAATTTCTTATGATCATATACTTTGATGACAATGGTATGTGGTTGAAGATTGGATATTGTGTATCCAAGATGCTTTACAAACTTTAGAGACATAATGTTTAGGATAAATCATTGTCTATAAGGACATGTTTAACCATATGTCTAGTTATATCAACCTTGATATACAAAAGGTTTTTATGAAATGGGCCTAGGGATGACATATTACTCTAATCCAAGATAAGTTGTTGGCTAGGGGCTAATAGTCCTAACATATATTGAAATTTATCATGTGTAATGTCATTAGGTACAAGGGATTGGCTTAGGTATTCATTAATTATGCTCTTTTGAACATTAGATGTGTGAAACAAATCCATGATGGATATTTGCATAGGCATATTTTGTAGCTGATACACAATGTCATAGGTTTTCTCTTTGGTATTGGTAATTAGGTTGTTTTTTATTAGAATGGGTATTTGATCATGTTCATTCAATGAATTAGACTATGGGCCTTAGATAATAACGTTGGATCATCAAGTTGTTATTACATAATCTTGATTAGGTATTAGACCTATATAACTAGATGAAGAGGTGAAAGGGCCTAAAATGATAATTATTGTTAAGTGTTGATATTGGTTGTTAACATGATCCAAAGAAGGATTATTGGCAAAGGGAGGTTAGTAGGCATTATTTAGTACTAGTCTAGGTCAATTGGTATTTGGCCAAGGTTTGATGGTAATGGTGGAAATATGATAACATAAAACATGTCCTACAACATTTTTATAAGTATATATGATGGCATGATGACCTCCTTAGTTTGATTGATCAATTTGACCTTGGTATTGACCATTTTTGTTATTGTTGTTACTGTTGGTGATGTTTTTGTTGGGGTGGTGTTCTTTGTCACTATTGTTATTACTATTATTTTTGTTGTTTATTTTGGTTGTTATGTTGAGGAAAAGTATTTTGATATATACCTAAGTTAAAATTAGATGTATTGTAATGGGTATCCCATTCTATCTCTCCATTATCAAGCAAGTGTCTCAATTATATTCAACAATATATAGAGTGTCCCTTAAAGAGATGGTAATAAAAAAATCATGCTCTTTATACAAATCAAGAAAATGAATTCCTTCAGGAAAATTCCTTAACATAGGTCAATTAATAATATTTTCTTGAACCAACTTACAAAATATGGACTCAATGGGTTCACCAAGGTCACTGAATACTCTAGCTATGGGTGGTCTTCTCCTTGGATGAGGTGTTTTCAATTATGATGTAGTTTTTGGAAGGTTTTGTTTAGGTCTATGCTAAATGAATGGAGGTAGTGGTTATTGAATAGGTGGAGGTAAATAAATAGCTAGTGTTTGCACCATTTGGACATATCATAATTGAGTGACCCCATTACTAACAACATTCTTATTGTGATTATAGGCCTTTGGTATTTTTGAAGGATTAGCCTGAGCTAGCATTAAAGTTTGTATATGGATAGGGTGTTGGTTATTATTATGGATTTGGTTTTACTATTGGCCTTGATGATGATTTCATCTCTAGTTCTTATTAGTATAAGATAATTTGATAATCCCTTTATTGAAAAAGGCCTTTTCAATATGTATACCATTCTCAACAACTTATTCAAAAGTGTAAGTACATTGAAGATTTAGATGATATGATATCTTTTTATGTAGACTTTGGCTAAATATTACACCTAATTATTTATCTGGTAAATTATGAGTGAACCAGCTAGTAAGTGCCATCCACCATTATAAGTAACCACAAAAACATTCACCATTTATATATTTTTCTGACCCAAATATACCAATTTAATATCATGTTTGAGATTGTATGATAAATTTTTTACACAATTATCTAAAAGGTCATCAAAATCTATCACAAAATTATTGATAGTTTAAGAAGCGATTCGAAGTCTTGTCTAGCTAAACTTCATAAAAAGAGAAGTAAATATATATCATTATAGGCCACTAGTTGGCAAGCAATAAATAATTATTTTAAATAGAATTTTAGGTCACCTTTACCCTTACATTTATAAAATTTAGGCAGCTCATAACCTAGAGGAAAAATTATTTGGAGATAATCTATACTAAATTGATACAAACATATATCTTCTAATTTAAACTTCTTTATTTGCTTCTCAATTTGAAAGGGTTGAATCACTTCCTTCATTTCATGTAGCTCTTGGGATAGGAAGTTAAATGGTATTGCCTATTATGTTTGGGTTTTTACAGTCAAAGGTCAATTACCTTGATCTAGGTATGAAGGAATGGCATTTTAAGGAATGTTTATTTGATTGATCGACTGACCAAGATTACGTATCTATGCATTTGTATTATACTATTGATACAAAATAGTTTTTGTTGGTAGGAATTTTTTATAGGGTTGGAAAGGTGGCTTTGGTTTACAAACTATGGTTATAATAAAGGCATTTGGTTAGGTGAAATTTATTGGTATTGTTGGGTTTAGGTAGGAGCTTGTTATCTACTTGTCGAACCTTATTATATAAATGGTATTAATTGTTAGCCCTGCTATTGAGGCTGTTGTAAGATAGATCCATGTTGTATGTGAGGTACCCACTAGGTAAAAGGAAACTATTGTATAATAGGTATCTATTATATGTTGGGACCTTATTTTTGGGTAAACATATGATGTTGATTAGGCACTTGTTTTTGGTTAGATATTTGTTGATGTTGAACAACCAACACTCTTTGTTGACTAATAGGAACCTATTATCAATTAGGTAACATTTGATATGTTTGTGGTATATTGGTTTGTGCTTATGTTGGTAGAACATTAGTTATCATCTTTTGAGATTGTTTAGTGTTCATCACTTATTGAGGCAAAATGTTTATTGATTTTAACTAGTTTCTCCCTATTGCATGTTTGAGGAAGCTATTGGTTGAGGAGTGTAAGTTATTTTTTATGTTTAGAAATAAATCGTACCTTCCCCATATTTTTATAAGCTACTTAAATTATTGGTAATAGGAATTTGTTTTGTGTTGTTCTTTGGTATACTAGACCCACTTTGGTCTAAATTAGGATTCACTTGTGTGTTATCTTCTATGTTTTGTGTGAGGTGTTTTATAGACGTTACAGTTTTTTAATCATAATTGGGACATTATACATGTCTCCTACCAATGTGCTTTGGCTAAAAGGGTCTATGTTCTGATGTAAATTGCTTGAACAAATCAGATTATGCCTCCATTGGGGGAGCTAACTCTATGAGTGGTATGTTTGAAATGCCCATGGCATTGATGTTTTGAGCTACATTAAGAGAGGTTTGGTACACATGATGTCCATTGGACCCTTTCTTTTTGCATGTGTATTTAGGCCATGTCTAGGTATTGGTACCAAATAGTGGTTATAACTAGTTGAAGCATATTCAAACTATTGGTTATGAATCACATTTCTAGGTGTTCTAATCAACGTAGATAGACATTCATGTGGGAATTCTATCAATAATTTAGATCCTACTTCTACCACCATAACTAGAATTTCATCTTCATTTTATAAAAAGTGATGATGAAATAAGTATGGATCATAACTTATTGGTATTGTTACATCATATGGATATTATTTTTGGCTTTGTTTAGTAATAAGTTTCATTTGAGAAAGGTATTGATTTATTTATTCTTATTCTTATTCTAGATAAGAAGATGCATTAACTAGGAATTGTGCTAGTGTGTCATGACCTTATTATAAATATGGATTATTATAAGAGGGATATGGATCCATCTCATACACTACATCATCTCCATAAGGTTATTTAATAAAGGGGTCACTAGTGATAAAGTTCTCATAACCTAGATTGTACATAGTCCCACTATGTGTTAGCAAGGCATGTTTGAATTTATGAATAGGTCTATCAAAAAAAGTATATTGTGGAAAAAAAATAAGGTCTAAGGAAAATAACTTATGGCTCTTAAAAAGAGGTCCAAAGGTGAAACATGTATTCTAGGTCTAAGGCAAAGGTAAAATGAAAATGTAAAAATAGGATATTTGGCAGAGAATTTACACAAGGTAAATGATCGTGGTCTATATCTAAAAACAAAAAATAAAATTTCCAGGTCTTTGGTCAAACATCACAAAGCTAGACTTTTAAACTAGGTATAAAATGCAAAAAAAAATGTTAGGTCTTTGGTCAAAAGTCAGAAAATTAGACATGGAAACAAGATGGTCTAAACAAGAACTTGAAAACAATCTAGATCTAAAGTAATTAACTTAGGAAACTCATCAATTGGCTTAAAAAATCTAACTCTGAGGTACTTGGCTCAGAAAACTAGGTAATTGGTTTAGAAATCAATCTAATTCTAAGGTAATTGGCTCAGAAAAAATCAAAATTAGATCGAAAAAGACTCTTTCCAAATGAAACTAGTACAATTTTTAGCTTGGCATAAAAAACTCTAAACTAGGCACATGACCACAAAACACCCCTAAGTATAAGCAAAGATTTGTAAACTGAATAATAAATCAATCCAAGTTATAAAATCCAAACATAAAAGGTAAGCCACCTAAGCCCAAGTTAGATGAGGCTTCAATGTAGTCCTAATTAGTTTTGGATCTGAACTTTAAAAGATTTAATTCTAAATTTAGCATAAAAGATTTAAAGTTTCTAAAGGTCAATAAGCTAGACCCAAACAAGAAGTATAATTATGCATTTTTGGAAACAAAGGTATGAATAATTTATGAACCTAGTTTCAAACAAGGAGAGTTTTTTGGAATAAAATTAGTTTCGTAACAATGCTCCTTTAAACAAGTGGTATAAAAGTGGTTTTGAAAAACTCCAAGGCAAATGTTTGGAATAGAAATGATAGCATAACACCTCATTGTTTAAAATGGTGTGTAATATGTGAAGGTTTCTACTTGTTTTGACTTTGGTATATAAATAACTTTAGAACCAAAAATACATGATAGTAAAATAAAATAGAAAAAGAACCTAATTACATGTCCTATCCCTAAAACTAACAAAGTCTATGTATATTTTGACAAATATTCCATCGATATACCAATGTTGAAAAGGAATGAAGTGTTAATCCAAAAATTAAAGAGCACATGTAGGTAGAGTTTTTAAGCCCCCCTTTGTCTCTCAAATATTGATGCATATAATGAACTTAGACTATGAATCACTCGACATTTGGCTAGATATTCTATGGCAAAGTGGAGTTGATCTAAAATATATAATTTTTGAAATGATCTAAATGGTACCAAGTCTGGCTAACATAAGGGCTCATCATGTTAATTAGTTTTAAACTTGATAACATGCTATACAAAGGTATATTCCTTTATACAATGACTTCAACCATGTACTACTAAGTGAATTCTGATGTTTAGCATGAACTAATCCAAGTTTTTTTTTATAATTATCAATCTAGCCACTTTGCAACTATTCAATTCCAATATCATGCACCCAATTTATATACCCCATGATGGAAAGGGGTTGGTACAATATTGGGAGATGAAATCCCAAGTCAATGCACCAATAAACAATTTATTATGAGGTAATGAACTCTTACCCACAAGCTAATGCATAAAAATAAACATACAAGAAAGTGGAAGAACTTTAGGGTCATTTTATGGTCACCCAAATCATTGAGAGATTGGTGAGAGCATATGCAAATTTATTATACTCTAGACTCAACCAAATAAGGTAAAAAATAAGCTAGTTTTGATCACCCAAGTTCTCTAAAGGGGACGTGGGGAGAGTATACACACAAAGTTCATTTTTCCAAAAAATAATTAATCTGAGAAATTGAAAGTAATTAACAATCAAGAATGAATAAAAGTGAAGGCTCTTAAGATCTCTAATCTAAATTTGATGTTCATTTTAAAGAACCAAATAATATGTGAATGAAATTTTTGCCCCTTGGTTTTGTTTTTTGATATTGTGAACTTAAAATGTAGAAAGATAAGTTATGTTAGGTAAATTTTAATCACTAAAACATAAGTGCATATGAAATTTTGAAGTGTTTAAACCTCCACTTCTTCACTCAGTTTCTAGTAACAATGTTAGGGGGTTCACTTTTTTTAATGAAATAGAGTTAACTAACAAACATCTTCAACTTTCAAACTCTCAAGTTATTGACATAGAGTGAAGTTGTCAATTTCTCAATAGAGTGAAGTCATCGATTTCTTAGTAGAATGAAGTCATTGATTACCTGTGTAACTAGAATGGATAGAAAACAATATCTGGAGAAATTATCATTAGTCAAGAACAAAGTTAGAGTTTATGTTAGTTAAAGTCATCGATTAGGGTTTAAAATAGAGAAAAATCATTGAATCCATGAGTAAAATTACCTGACAAAGCCACCGAGATGCAGGACCAAAGTCATTTTCATTCATCAATGTCATTGATTACATAGAAGATGATTTACCATAGGTTAATGTCTCTGATTTCATAATAAATCAATCTCATCATTTCATGAAAGTCACCAATGCAAATCCATCAGTTCTTTCAAAATAAACAATTGTAAAACAAAGGAAAAAAATAAGCAAAGTCACCATTTAGTAAGGCAAAATCTTCGATTAATGACTAAATAAAATGACATGAATTTTTGTCATAAAACTAAAAACATGAACATGTGAGTGATATTTTAAAGAATTTTTAAGATTCCGCATCATTCATTTAGTTCATTTTGGGTGTGTAGTCCTACCAAGCATGTCATTATGTAATCTTTAGGAATTCAAATAGCCAGAATATCATTAGTTTCTTGTTAATGAATCAAAAGAGATTTCAAATCAAATAATGCAATAAAAATTAAACGACTCTTACCTAAGTACTTGGTTGAACTTAACATAATAAACAAACTTACAAATAGAAACAAAATACAAAACTATGTTACCTCCATTATCAAAACTAGTGCCTATGTATTGGCATAAAGGATGTTCTTGCTTGACTTATAGCTAATAGAGACTTTGATCAATATAATTTTTATTTTGGCAGCACTTCTCTAAGATAACATGTAGCTTTTCTTTTCTTGGCTTGGTTTAATGTGAAGCTTCTTGACTCAATTTGGTATTGTAACATTGCTTGAGAGACTTTTTGAAGGTATTCTTGGAAAATAACAGTACACATAAAATCTTTTTTGAACAGAGTGAGGGCACTTTTATTTATAGGTCTTAAAATTAACTCTAACCTTAGGTGGTTAGGTTTATTTTTAACTTTCGTTATGTCTAGGTTAATCTTGATCAAGTTTAAAGTAATATTGGATTGTTTCAAATAAATTAAAAAGGCTTGACAACTAATAGAAGATATTTATGAACCACGACAACTCATAAAATATATTTATGAGGTTATGATTCACCCTTTCTTTGAATTTTAAGAATTAATAAAAGATATTATTAATTCCCTCCACTTTTACCTCATCTTTATTGATTTTTTTCTTTTTTGAAAATGTAATTTCCTAATTGATCTTTCAATTTTTACTTAAGTAGTTAATTGAATTTTACTTTTTAATTAATTTTACTAAAGATTTTTGGAATTTATGAATTGCTTTAATGTTTTACATTAATAGATTGAAGGCCAATAATGTCAATTTGTTAGGTTGTAATTTGACTGAGGTTGAATTCAATCTAGATTATTGTTGCATATATGGTAATACCCTAAATACACAAGCCTCAATAAATTTATGGGTAGTTATATCTTATGCGTGGATGAAATTGAAAAATTCAGAGAATTTTTAGGCTTAAATTTGCATCATTTACTAGAAATCAATCTGATACTCGATTTAGATACGAAAGTGGCCAAAAATAAGTGTTTACATAAACCATTTTAACTAATTAAATTTTTATCCGTAAAATTATAAAATGTATTGAAGATAAATATATTTTTTTCACTTTAGATTATGTGAAAGACATTTTATAATATATTTAAAAAAAAGAGATTTAATATAAAAAGTTAGATAATATCTTCTCCATTAAATCTTATATTTTGTGAGCACTTTGTGTCATCATTTAATTTAGATATTTATTTTATATAACTTATTTTGAATATTAATTTCTAAATTAAAAATTGACTTCTGAAAGTGAAATGTACCAACTTTTCAAAAATTACTATTACTCATTTTATATATAGCCTCCCAAATATTGATTTATGTTCAACTCCCCTAGTAAATAATTTTTATTCTAACCCACTATTTTCATTTTTATCTTTAACATTTCTATTAATAAATATAATGATTATTATAAAGTCAAGTTGTAATTACTTTCCATCATAAATGTATATTACCAACATAAATGGCCTACTTTTCATAGTACATCATATTGACATTAGTATTTAAAAAAATGAATTCCTAATTTTATCCATACGAAATCATATAACAATAGTAATTAAGAAAATGAACTCGAATAATTAATTTGTAAAGGCCTTAGAACATGGGCGTTTGCCAAATCATTTAATTTATTGTAGCCTCTGTCAAAAGAAGGTTTGAATCAAATTAACTTTGAAAAAATAATAATAATTTCCACATTTTAAGTGCAGACCCACGGGTCAAAGTTTGGTTTGATTATAACAGTAGAAAGTTGGAACAATTCGACATGCCGTCATGTTTTTATAAATTGAGTGGTTCAGGTTCCGGTCCTAGTCCCACTTTCAATTTTTTCTAGAAGTGAGTGGTTCTGGTTCTAGTCCCACTCGCCACATCACTATCGCCATTCCATTAGTCTTAACCCATTAACGTCACGGCACAGCGGGACAATTCTCGTGAATTTTACGTTTGACAATCCTCGTGAATGTCGAGTATGGTAACTTGCTTGTAACTTTTCGCGAGGTTAACCATTCTTATTCTTTATAAAGAAAGAGGTCTGTGTCGATTTTCTTAATAAACTTTAGTAGATTTACTTCCGCTTCCCTATCACGGCAAGCCGGTGTATAATAGCCCTAGTTTTCTCGCCAATTTTACAATTGTGGATGGTCTCCAGGCTCTTTTTTTTTTCCGATGGTTTTGCGTAAGATGAAGCCCTCGATCTAATTTTCATCTACACTTCCTTTCAAGGCGTCTGTTAGTTATTGTCATGGATTCCATGGTCACCAAGCAGAGCTCCCAATGTCCTCGAAAGAATGAGGGCTCAGAAATCGATGGAGAAAAGGAGAGCAAACGTCAGCGAACAGATGACAACAGAGATGAAGTCCAAGCATTTTTCACTTTGATGGATAGAATCAAAGCAATGCGTGAGCTTTTTAAAAAGAATAGAATGGATTTGTCCTCTGCAGGAGAGATATACACTACTGGAAATACTGAGGGCAATATTGTGGAACGTAAATCTCCATGGAAACCCTCATTCGAGTGGGAGGATTTTTTGAACATCTGCCGGAAAGATAGCGCATTTACAGAAAGGGATCTGAGTTCTTGCACAATCAAAAAAGCAAGCACTTCTGTGATATCCGAAAGCACGGGTAATGGAAGTGACAAATATATGGCAGTGAAAAGTTTTGATCTTAATGTAGAACCCAACACAGAACACCCATCTTCCTGTTAAAAATAACCATCCTGTGCCGGTGCAAATTGCTGTCAGTATGAGGTACCGTTCAAGCATCGAGTAATAATTGTAGTAGTTTAGTTTATTAAGGGTTTTATTGAGAAAATATAACTTATATCAAAATTTCACTTTACTCAGAAAGATAGAAAGGTGGAGAGATGTATACTTTATTTCTTATTTAATTGTGCTCTGATAGCGAATGATAATACTGGAAAAATAAATTTGGAACGTTAAAAAGTCAATCAAAAAGTAGATAGTGAAATGAGATAATGGCTGGTTTGTAAGAAAATTTGGATAGAAAAATACTTGTAAAAGGTTTAATGTGAAAGAGAAAGTTTACCAATAATAGTCTAAATAAACAAATGAATTAAATATAAGAACGCATGGCAAAAGTACTACAATAACAAAACTTGTGGTAAATTTAGGTGTCTACACAATAGTTCACTTTGATATAAGTGTGTGGATATTTATTAAAGTTAAAAAAATATGTACATGTACCTTAGAGGGTTTGAGAAACTCCATGATCCTTAAAATTATTGCAAAATGTCCAATATTAACAATTTGAATGTATCTTGAAGCAAATGTGAATGGATACATGTAGTTAAACATCTTAATAATTTGGTGAAATGTAAGCAAATGAAATAATTGAAATTTTAAAACGATGAAAGAAACAATCACACATGTTGGTATGTGAACCATATTTCCATCTATGAAAACTTTGATATTGTTCTATGTCTCAGTTTCTACTACTGAGTGTATAAAACTAGAAAACATATCTTACTAACCTATACAATGGGGTAATATCTTCTTCCTATAATAATAAGAACACAAGTGGTACCAATCGGTAACTAATAACGTCTTCTAGCCTTATGTAGACACATAAATTTTTTATATGACACTTGAAATCATCAATTTGATTTATCACAACATGCATAGACTTGTGTATACACATTTATATCTTTTGCACATTTTTCCTTGTTTGTTTAGTCTTTTATTATCTTCACTAACATAATTTATAAATATACATATTCAATATCATCCTATTATGTGTTAGAATGCTCCATGATCCTAAGCAATATTTTTCTATATTCTAGATAACTAATTTTTCCTATATAAACATTTTCAGCAATAGTTGAATAGTTTTGATTTCTTACATTTGTCCACCATTTACGGTAGTATCCATGGACTTTTAATGGAGAATTTTTAAATCCAAACATCTCCCTTGAGTTAGCCAAAGCATGTTTCACATGTCAATCATAAAGAAAAATATCAAAGATTCATCTCTAAATATAAATCAAGCATAAGGTCATATTCATGGAATAAATTGATCATTATTTGGCATTCACATTGATAAATACATTTTTACTCTCTTGTAAAAAATTCAAATAACCATATAAATTAAAAAAAACTCAAGAGTAGTGCTAGAGCCATGTATGAATACAAATGTAGGTCAAAATTTTGCGTTTTCAATTGTTAAAATCTAAAGCACTTCATTACATTCTAATGGATCATGATTGAGAACACACACACACACCTTGGTTGGATAAATACATCTTGCTTGAACCTTATTTATAGAATTAGAATATGTATAATGTTTAATCACTCAACATATATTTATTGGAGTTTTCCAAACCACATTTATAACCACTTTTTCCAAGTAAATATTATGTTGAAAGTGCAACTAAGGTTTCAACGAAAGGAGAAGAAAATAAGGGATTTTTATCATAGGACAGAGGGTAATTAAATACATAAAAATAATCTAAATGTGCATGTGTAGTGAACTAAGGTAGCATATGTATACATCTAAAATTATTCATTTCTACTAATTTTATTTAACATAATACTAATGGTATCTACATCCATTAACACTCTTCATACATCTCCAACATCAAACTAAACTTAAAACATCCCTCATATCAATTAATCATCCTATTATCATGTCATTTATCCACTAATCAAATCCTACATAATTCTTAATGAATTTAAAATTCCTCCTCACCTACCCCCACTAACATTCCTAAAAATGACACTCTTAAAACTCATCTAATCCTCATTAATTATCCTAATCTTCTTATAGAATCCTCTAATCCATCTTGAGCCACTAAAAACCTTCTATAAAATCCTCCATGGAATATTTAATACCTCAATACACATACCAAATCTTCTCATCAGTCCTCAACCATTGATCAAGAGCCTCCATGGCTTAGTCTTGGCCATTAATCTCCTCCATGTGGCTCTATATATGGATATCTACCCTCATGCAAACCAAGAACCTTAAATACTGAATCTTTGCTACATAATCATGCTATCATCTTGCAAAACATCTCATCCAAATCATACCAAAATGTTATCCAACTCTTGAGCTTCATAGAGCAATCAAACGTCCATTGTCAAAATTCAATCATCTTCAAGTCTTTGGAGCCATCTGATTTGTCAAAAGGAAGTTTATTACATAAAAATTTGAGGTATAAGGATTAATAATTGTGTTTCATTTAGTTTTCATTTAATTCACCTTCTCTTCTACTCCAACTAGAGGTTGTTTAGTTTGGCTAGGGAGAGAGTTGTGTGTATAATGTTCAATATCTTTCTATATAATCCTGTATAACCTAAATTAATCATAAATTTTCAATAAACAAAGTGGGATAAATCAAGTAACCATTTATTTTAGGCTTCTAGCTTTGGAAAACCTTGGTGAAGAGATTTGGTAGTCATAATATTTAAATTTTCATGAAATAACCTCTTCAAGATTGGCAATGATATTAGAATATCTCAAAGTAGTTTTGATCTATGGAAATGTGGCTTCAACTTAACCTCAGTTAGTTTATCACTTAACTTCCATACTTACCATTTATTTTCCTTAAATGTTTGACTTTTTTGCATAGTTTGTTAGAAATTACTTAACTCATTTTTGTGATTTTGACTAGCTACTAATAGTTTTTTGGTGACTCCTAGAGTTTTTTATTTTATGTGAATGTTTATGCGTAAATGAAAAAGATGATACTATAAAAATGTTACTTTGTCATCAATATCAACAACTTCATCAGGTCTAAACACAACTTTGAGGTATTACTATTTTTGTCCTCTACTAACCCTTTCTATATGTAACAAAGTTGATCCTATGTTTATCAACTTCATGACCATGTTTAATGACTTAGATAATCCACTAATAGTTTTTTGATTCTATGTAGAAGCTTTGCTTTTCTCAAATTTCTAGTGTGTTTTTATATATTTATGACATCATTATGATACTAATGGATTTACATTTGGCATAGTCATCTTTATCAGTAGTTTTTATATTTGGTTAGTTTTTTCTATTCAATGGATTTATTCTTTGTAGAAGTAGCTTCATACTATGTAAAAACAACTTTTTTTGTGCAGAATCAACTTTATTTTATGTAAAGGTGACTTTGATAACCCTAGATGTGGCTTTGATAAACTTATAAGTGAATTTGTTAACCCCAAAAGTGGATTTGCACAATGATTTTCCACTAAACAACACATCTTATAAAGGCCATAAATTTTTACTTGGGTGTCTGTTTGGAAAAAAAAGGTATAAAAAAGTCACATACATTGAACTAAATATTTTTAGGTTTTATAACTAGTGGTGGCATTGCTCTCCTTAGTAACATATTTTACATATTAATTGGTAATTTTGCTAACAAAATCAATGACTTTGAAATTTTTATCATGAATTTGAATTTGTTTAATAATTCATCCTATTTATTTACTATTAGTAACTTTGATAGAATATTGGTAGCTTTACAATTAAAATAAGTTTATTTGCTCTTAAATATTTTTTATTTCCTCCAACTTATTTTTGTCTAATGGGTTTATGTTATCAAGAAGTCGATCCATGATAAAGATAAGTGGCTTTGCGATGAGTATCAAATGATTTAATTTATGACTATGTTTTCCAATTCACCCATTAAGACTAAAATCAAACTATGAAATTTTTCTTGTAGGTCTGTCCATCAAAGTATCAACAAGCCAAACACTACATACAAAATTTAATCGCATATAATTAAATCATTTAATCAAATATGTGTTTATGTGATTTTAATCATTTTAGCTTAATTTTTGTGTCTATGTTCTTTTTTCACCCAAGGAAATATTATGTATTCTCTCCCCTTGCACATGTTGGCTAACTAGATTAAAAAAATAATTCCTTATATTTTATTCTTTTTATTAGGAAAATATGACTTGGAATTTATCCTCAAGTAATTTTCATTATATTTAGATTGGTTTTGATGTGGATTTCATCACCATACACTAATACAAACTCTATGTTCTGAAGCAATATAAATATCAAGGAAAGTTATTATAAAGTTAAGCATAATGACCCATTAAAGTGTTCATGAAGTGTGGAGGTTACACTCCATTAGTCAAGCATAAAATAACATTCTTATATGGACTTGGGTCCCATCATACAATAGAGTATATAGGGGATGCACCTAGGGAATGTGTATAACATAGATTAAGACTCTTCGGCCACAAATAACTATCATTGCAAGGGAAATAAGATCTTCAAAGAGTAATCAACACTACAGATGCATAGTCAAGGATGGGACGCTGACGTAGTTATTATCATAATCAGATATAATAAATAGGTTGTCTACATTATTTTTAGACTATTTGGTGTAACCTTTCCTATTGCACCAACATCATAGTTTTTAGAAAGTTTATCTTCTAGTTACCACCATTCTCAACAGGTTAGTTACCATATTCTGGTAACTAGCTTTGTAAGGCTATTTTATCAACCTTTTCTCCATTAGTTTTAGGCATAGGATTCATGCCAAAATAGTAAGTGTATCTCCGCAAGATATTTATAAAACTTGTAAGGTTGGAGGTCTATTGGCATGGTTATTTCCATCCCTGAATGGGGAAATTTAATACATTGATTTAGCATGGAAAGTATGGCCCTAATTTCATGAATCCATGATCAGCCCAAGAGTAAGTTATATGATAAATCTAGGTCAAGAATATAGAAATGGGTGTCATGGTTCAAAGGCCCAATGATCACTAAAAAATTTGATGGTTCCTTGTGATTCTCATTTCTTATGATCATATACTTTGATGACAATGGTATGTGGTTGAAGATTGGCTATTGTGTATCCAAGATGCTTTAGAAACTTTAGAGACATAATGTTTAGGATAAATCATTATCTACAAGGGCATGTTTAACCATATGTCTAGTTATATCAACCTTGATATAAAAAAGGTTTTTATGAAATGGGCCTAGGGGTGACATATTACTCTGATCCAAGATAAGTTGTTGGCTAGGGGCTAAGAGTCCTAACATATATTGAAATTTATCATGTGTAATGTTATTAGGTACAAGTGATTAGCTTAGGTATTCATTAATTATGCTCTTTTGAACATTAGATGTGTGAAACAAATCCATGATGGATATTTGGATAGGCATATTTTGTAGCTGATCCACAATGTCATAGGTTTTCTCTTTGGCATTTGCAATTAGGTTGTTTTTTATTAGAATGGGTATTTGATCATGTCCATTCAAGGAATTAGACTATGGGCCTTAGATAATAACGTTGGATCATCAAGTTGTTTTTACATAATCTTGATTAGGTACTAGACCTATATAGCTAGATGAAGAGGTGAAAGGGCCTAAAATGATAATTATTGTTAAGTGTTGATATTGATTGTTAACATGATCTAAAGAAGGATTATTGGCATAGGGAGGTCAGTAGGCATTATTTAGTACTAGTCTATCTCAATTGGTATTTGGCCAAGGGTTGATGGTAATGGTGGAAATATGATAACATAAAAAATGTCCTATAACATTTTTATAAGTATATATGATGGCATGATGGCCTCCTTAGTTTGATTGATCAATTTGACCTTGGTATTGACCATTTTTATTATTGTTGTTACTGTTGGTGATGTTGTTGTTTGGGTGGTATTCTTTGTCACTATTGTCATTACTATTATTTTTTATGTTTATTTTGGTTGTTATGTTGAGGAAAAGGATTTGATATATTCCTAAGTTAAAATTAGATGTAGTGTAATGGGTATCCCATTCTATCTCTCCATTATCAAGCAGGTGTCTCAATTATATTCAACAACATATAGAGTGTCCCTTAACAAGATGGTAATAAAAAAAAATCATGCTCTTTATACAAATCAATAAAATTAATTCCTTCAGGAAAAGTCCTTAACGTAGGTCAATTAATAATATTTTCTTGAACCAACTTACAAAATATGGACTCAATAGGTTCACCAAGGTCACTAAAAACTCTAGCTATGGGTAGTCTTCTCCTTGGATGAGGTGTTTTCAACTATGATGTAGTTTTTGGAAGGTTTTGTTTAGGTCTATGCTAAATGAAACCTATCAAATACCTATTTATCACTTGAGACACATCAAACACCATCATCTAGTTATGTCCTACCATCACTACACCAAGGAAAATCATATTATTATGAGTCAAAGGCTTTCACATCTAAAAAAAGTTGTGAAAAGATACAATATACTCCTCTTGATGAATCATTAAAAGTCATATTTTTCTAGTTAATCGTAATCAATATGTTCATTTACCCACTCACTAAGCCTTTTGATCCAAATAGAACTAAACCCTCTTGGTACAGAGAAGCCAAATGCTATCAATACCATAAAATCTAAGGGAATTCTAATAATAGATGCCTCACATTCAAAAATTATGTCCAAGTTATAACTCACTATGGTAACATCAAAATTGATATTGAATCATATGAATCAACATTCAGGAATGAGTAAGAGGGGGTATGCCAAAATCCCACTTATGACCATAATCAAACTCTTCCATTTCAAAACTAACGTGAAGAAAACAAATCCATCTTTAAAAAACCCATATTTGATATAAAATCCAAGTCAATAAGAAAAGTATTATGCTAAAAACCTCGTTGAGTTACTAGTGGGTAATAAATATCAATATCAAGCAAAAAATAAAGATAAGTCTATTGATGAAAGCCTTTATGAGGTGATAACAGGTGAATGAATCAACTCTCTATCATTTACTCAAGACATCATCAGATTCAATAATTGAATGATTGATACTCTTCAAATCATTTAGATCAAATAAAAAAATATTCTTTAGGTCTTGGACCACTCAACATCCAAAATCATGTCATGCAAAGCACATAAAGAGTATCCATAATTAACAATGGTGTGTGTGACTGTTAATATTAATTTTCAGTCTCCTAATATTTTTACCTCCCATCATGATGTCTAGATGAAGTGATATAAAAAATCAATGAAGGTCACAATAACATCCATGGAACCCATGTCGATAACATGATCGTAGTAGCACAACTATCTATAAAAAGTATTTATTGAATATGAAAGTAGTCATCATCATGCATCTCATGTGCCTCTGATAAACTAAGATGCTATAAAATAAACAAATTTTAATATAAAAGGGTGAAAATTAATATTTTGGCACCTTAGGCAAGTACCATGATGAAAGATGATTTTCAACATCATATGTAAAATCTATTTTATACAAGTACCTCGATACTTGGAAGAAAAATTCACTTCATCCCTCCACTAATATCCATTTTCATCCCCATTTACATTTAAAACCCTCATCCTACAATCATCCTTATCCCTGATAAATGACCTATGTCATTTTAGTTCATAGCCTATCATACTTGTCATTTATTCCCATCTTGACCTTGTTAGTAAGTAGAATAAGTTGTGAACCTGTTGTATAAAAATCTTGGCATATCATTAGAGTGTAACTTTGATGAATATAAATCTAGTTCCCATGAGATGTGGTCCTTGGAGATTCCTAATCTATTTTCATTGGCCTCATCCCATTTGTACATCATCCAAAATCCTTTCAGCATTTCATCCACTATCAATTCCCATCCCTATTACTAAGTTCATATTTTCCATTTACTAGACACCCCTTTTATACATACATAATCTAAAAATCCATAAAAATCATAAAATGACCAAATAACCCTTAAAAATTAGAAAATTCCCAAAAGACCAAAAAATCATAAAATATAAATAAAATATAAAACAATCTATTTGTCTTGCGATATGTCCTAATAAAATTCCATATCCTTAACCAAAATCATAATCCCTGTCCAAAATCCATATCCTTATCTAACATGTATTTTCTTATCCAAAATCTAGATTCTTATCTAAATCCATATCCTTATCTAAATACATGTGCTTATATAAAAAATCATCATGACTATCCTACCCACTCATATATCAAATTTAACCTTACATTATACATAGTTTCCTGGGGGCAAATTAAATAAGCCACATTGAATCAATGATCACTCATCTTAGATAACTGACAATGCACTAATCACATAAAAACCAATGCATCACATAATATTCATATGAATAGTTTCATCTTCATTTTTCTTATATGATATTTGATGATTTTTTATTTGTCTAAACCTATTTTATCATGTATAAATATTTTTATAATCATTTATGTTGATCAAATTATTTTCATTTTTTAATTTAAGTGTCTTTGATTAGGAATTTTATGGATATCTCTATCAATATTTTTTTATTGTCTGTGCAATATAAAATAACAAACCTATCATCTTCGTTCCTTATAAAAATGGTGCATTACGTTGTGTATGCTTCTTGTAAACCTTTTTTTTAATCTTTGTATTTTTTTTGCATCAGTCCTACATGCATTACAAAAAAACTTCATCATGCTTACACATATCATGGTGCAAAGATGATTTCTAAAAATAATATGTATAAAGACCACAATAGCACAAGCCAACACCCATAAACATCATATAATCATCAAATCATTTATCTTATCCAAATCAATATTCCAAATCAAATCATCTAACCTCTAAATCCACCATCCAATTCATTATTATAGATAAATCAAATCATCCATCAGTCCTATCTAATCAAATCAAATCTATAAAGCATCCAATTATCAATATTTTCCAAATAAATTATCAACATTTGAATCCATCATTTATCCATAAAATCAATAAAATAAAATTATCAATTCTAACAACTAATTCTAAGCATCTATCCATTCTCTTCCATTCTCTAATCATATCTAACAAACACAATCATCACTAATCTAACATTTCTAATAACATACATCATCCTTATCATTCATAATTAGTATCCTTAGAGTATCTTTGGGACATTATCATCATATAATATATCTTATCATCTATCATCACATAAATACCTTCTAGGGAGAATTACATTGGTCTGAGGTCCATATAAAAAATCTAGGTAGCATTTGGTCACATGACATGTTTGAAGATAGTTCTAACACCATTACCACATACTTCATCCATTGTTCACTCATTCTCACATCATTCCATCCCTTATCCCTTATCTCTCATAATATTTTCATTATATCCATTTATACAATCCTTGAGCTATGATCAATTAATCATAAATCAATTAACACCATCATTTACCTAATCTTTCCATTCAATCTCACACACCTAGTGATTGAGATTGAAAATCCATGGAATTCATCCTTTCTCCCATAACTTAATAAATCAATAAATTAATCAATTAATCCATAAATCAATCCAATCAAAATTTCTAGATCTCCTTGACATATGTCATCATTTGGAATATGTCTGAAGCTCATAGTTTTGATAATTAATTTATCAAAATTTTATGGCTTCCACTTTTCATATATTATCGATTGGGACAAGTCCAAGGTTGTAAATCCATATTTTTCTCCCCCATACATGTCTTTTCTAGGGGAATCATCAATTCAAACCAGATATTGATTAAATTATAGATTATCAATTTATAACATCACATCAAATGGATCACTTCCATCATATGAATCATATACAACACATTTATTGGATATATTGCATTAAGCCCAACCACTCTTTTTTCAATCCACATATCCAACCCCTCATTTTTTTGTCATTGTTATCCATCTTATTCCTATGTGCATGACCTATCGAGGTGGCATCACTTATCATAAATTTTAGTAACTTACCATCAAACATCATAACCTTCCTAATTTTACTAACTAATGTGATCTTTTAATTATTTAAAACACTATCACTTATTTTAGTTGTAATTACCTTTCAAAAATTATCAAAATTTATGCATATTTGTCATCATACTAACATTATCTGCATTCTTTAGCATTATTCTTACATCTCTCACATAAAACTAACATTATAACAACTCTCATATAAATTAATCATCCTCTTATCATGTCAATAATCCACTAGTCAAAGAATACATAGTTCTTAAGTATTTTATAATTATTCCTCACTTGCCATGACTTATTACGATTAAAATTCCTATAAATCACATTCTCAAACATCATCTAATCCTCATTAATTATCCTAATATTACTATAGAATCTTATAATCCTCCTTGATACCCTCACCATGTTATCTAAAATCTTCCATGGAATTTTAATTTCATAATCCACCTACCAAATCTTTTCACCAATCCTCAACCATTGATCAAGAGCCTCCATGGCTTAATCCTATACATTTATCTATTTCATGTGTATATATGTATTGATATACATCCCAAAGTAAACCAATAACCTTGAATGTCAAATATTTTCAACCCAATGATGCTACCATCTTATCAAACTCCTCAACCAAATTATATCAAAATAGTGTCAAACTCTTTAGCTTCATAGATGAATCAAACATCAATTTTAAAGATTCAATCATATTCAAGTCCTCAAAGCCATCCAAAAAATCAGGATAAATTTTATTGCATGAAAATTTGATGTATAAAGATTCATCTTTGTGTTTAATTTTGTTTGCATTTGATTGAATTTATCTTTTTCTCTAATCATAAGTTGTTTAGTTTGGCCAGGGAGAGAGATTAGTGTCTAGAATGTTCATAGTTTCATATCTATTCCCCTAGAACATAAATTAAGAAATAATTTTTTGGTAGCCATAGTGGGATAAATATATTAACCATTACTTGTTAGGTTTATAGTGTGATTTGACAAGATTTTAGGTTCCTTGGTGAAAATATTTAGAGGCCATAATCTTCAAATTTATGTGACATAACAACTTCTAGATTAGTAGTGGCTTTAGATTATTCTGATGCAATTTTAATCTATGGAAATATGGATTTGAATCAACCACAAACAATTTATAACAGAATTACCAAACCAATCATTATAGTTTCCATAACCATTTGTATTTTCTACATAGTTTGTTTGAAATCACTTCTCTCATTTTCAATATTTTGACTAACTAATAATTATTTTGTGATGTTTTCTACTAATTTTTATTTTTTGTGACAGTTTATATATAATTTTTCAAAATCACTACCATAAAAATGTGTATTCATCATTGACATCAACACCTTCATCATGTCTAAACATGGCTTTTATGTATAATTGTTTCATTCCTCTGCCAACCTTTTCTATCTATAGTACCTTTTCTACTATGTTTTAATGTCTTCATGATCATGTTTAGTGGATTTGATAATACACTAGCAGTTTCATGATTCTATGTAGTGAATCTGATTTTCATAGTTTTATGGACTATTTTTTTTGTATTTAATACTTTTCTATGATACTGACAGCTATGAATTCAAAATAAATAGCTTTGTTGTTAGCATTTTTTGATATTTGGTTAAATTGTTCTATTTAGTAGCTTTATTTTGTGAAAAAATGGCTTTGTTTTATGCAAAAGTTATTTATTTATATGTAGAATTAGATTTATAATATGTATAAGTAGCATCATTCTGTACAAAAGTGGATTTTAGAACATCAAAAGAGGCTTTGATAACATCAGATGTGGTTTTCCTTACCTTAGAAGTGGTTTTACACTATGATTTCCATCTTAAAAAAGGATATTTCTAAAGCCATAAATTTTGAATCAAGTGTCCATTTGACCTCACATTCATGGAACAATGAAGGTATCAAAAAATTTCATCCATTCATGTAAAAAGATTTGGTTTTGAAATTAGTTGTAGATTTAATATCCCTAATAGTGTATTTGACATCTTAGTTGGTAATTTTGCTAATGAAAATAATGAATTTGATATCTCTATAATGAATTTCAATATATTTAATATTTTAACATTTTTTTATATTATTATAAGCTTCTATCTAATACTAATGGATTTGTAATAAAAATAAGTGGCATTCCTCTTAATAGTATTTTAGTTTTTCCAACCTATTTTTAGTTAATATATTTATACTATATAGAAGGAAATCCATGATCTAGATAAGTGGAATTTTTATTTGTATAAATGGATTTAATTTTTGACTTCAAATTTTTAAGTTACCCATATATAATTAAATAAAACTACTAACTTTTACATGCAAGTTTCCCTATTAAAGATTCATCAAGTCAAAGCATGCATAATATTTTAATCACATCTAATTGAGTTATTAATTCAAATATTATTTTTTGTGATTTTAATCATTTTAGCTTACTTTTTGTGTCTGTGTATTTGTTTTACCTAAGTAAATATTGTGTATGCTTTCCCCTCACACCTGTAGGGTGACCTTAGAGATCAAATAAATTGATATCTTCTCCATTTTAAACATTCTAGAGGAAACGTGACATTGAATTCATCACTGTGCACTTATCATACACTTTATTTAGGTTATGATGTGGATTTCATAACCATGATCAAATTCAATCTCTATGCTCTAGTGAGGTATAAACATCAAGGAGAGTTATAATAAATCTAAGTGAAATTACACATTAAGGTTTCTATGAAGTTAGGAGGTTACTATTTAACCTTAAAATTTGTATGTAGTGAATCTATGCTTAAATGGGGAAAAGATACCCTACGTCATAAGGATGGTAGGCTATATATAGAGGAGGCCAACTATTTTTGAAACTATGATAAACATATATTTAATTCATTATGATGAGATATGATAATAATAGGAAGTACAAATATGTTATAAATAACAATGAAAATACTATACTTAGTTGGTTCTGATGCTAATATAGATTTTAATTTAGAGCATGTAAAAAGTGGATTGGGTTTATATTTTAGAATAGTCACCTAATTTAATAAAGTTTACCTCTATATCTATGAACACTTTCATTGATATAGGATGGTGCATTGATACTAATGTATCGCTTGGATGAAAGTGTATAGTATAGAATACCTACTAAAACTAGATGTGACCACCTGGATGCTTTTGGGTTTTTCATCACCTTTGCTCTCATGTATTTATATTTGGGTGATGTACTTTTACTCTTTTTCAAATTAAAAAACCCTATTTCTTCATCTTCATATTGGTTGTGGTAAAAATGGTTTAGTTTTCACCTGGTGTTGAGTTTTCACAAATAGACCTCTATCAATAAGCACTACATACATAAAAAAATACTCTGAAGAAGGCCTCGTACTTATGTATTGATCCCATATGTGTTGGATTTTGTGTGAATCATGCATTGTGTTATAAATAAATAAAATAATTACATATCTTGTGACTTGGAAAATATGGTTCATGAAGCATTCTTTCAATACTTCAGACATAGATGTGTTTTCTCTATGACTAATACAAAAATATGAGAACATATGAAAGCTTTGATCACTTGAGATATTGATAGAATAATTTTGGTAAGTGACCTTATGAGTGTATACACATAATATTTTCAAATTTGATCAATTATTTATGCTTTCTATCTTGAAGGAACTCATCGAGTTACAATCTCTCTAAGTGCATGCCTTAAGGGTTGCATCGAGAAAGGTATGGCCAAACCGTTGGTACTTTGTAGGATTATTGTCCCTTATTATCACTTTTTATCAATCAACCATCTCCCAAAAACATTTCCCTAAGATTTTCCTCTTATTTTACATCTTCCTCTAATCATTTTCCACCTTCATTATCCATTCCCTAACCTAAAACATGTTTTTGAGTTTTATGTTACAATGTTAACACCATTGAATTTATACACTAATTTAATAAACTTATTAGGGTCTAGGTTGGCCCCTATTTGACTTAGATCATGGCCTAATTTTTCTTGTCAATAATGATACTAGGTTGATTGGGTCAACCTTGTCGGCCTAACTTTTAAAAAGGATTAGGGTTAGATTTGCCTATATAAACACATCCATTTCACCATTTTTATAGAAATAAGAGATATTTAATTATTCATTTGTACTTCTCTACAATTTGCTATTCTACCATTCTACTTGAGGAATCTTAGCTTAGGGTTTCTACTTGGAGAAGAATCTTGTATTATGGAAAAGTATTGGATGATTTGGCCTTTCTTAGTGATCCTTACATACCAAAACAACATCTTCTAAAGCACCTTTGGCCAAGGGAGAGATTGTGTCTTGATGGGTTCATCTTCAAGGTAAGTATCTCTAACTTTGTTCCTCTCTTTAGTAGATAGAAGTAACATAAGTAATGGCTTTTGATTATATTACTCTCTCCATGCATTATGGTTTACTTATACATAGCATAAATAGGATTCTCTTATCCATGTTTAATTTTATGTTTACTAACCCTCATTTTATGCCACAGGATTTTGTGAGTTCTAGAATATACTTTACTTTACTTGTTATTAGTTTAGTGAATATGAAAACATAATACCTAGTTAGGGTTATTGCATAGTTTTGCTTGACTGAAGGCTTTGGAACACTCCTTATTTATATTATTTTGGTAAGATATCCCTTGGCTAGGTATAATGGATCCATCTTGGTCATGACCCTGAATATCTAATGTATCCACAATATAAAGTGTGAGTAGGATTTATCTTCTTTGATCTAGGATTGATTTATAAATCTATTACATTTCCCATTACATACATCCTGGTGAACCTGACATGAATCTAACCCTTGCAAGTTTTATTTCATGCTATCATTTTTATTATATTATTATATTTTTATATATTTGTAGTATTGTATCAAACAAGTTGGTATAATCCTAAGTTTTTGTGTGCAAGTTTAACATAGTCACATCAAAATGACTATGTTTTATCTATGGATGTCTTCATTAGATACAAGTTACTAGATCGAATAGGTCAACACAATACTCCCTTTTAGTTCTAGATAGGCATACAAGGTTGAACAGTTCTAATTTATCATCTTATTCTCTCTACCAGCATATAGGTCACCAAACTAGGTCAAATAAGTCAACTTTATCATCTTATTCTTCTTCAGCACATAAGCTTTTGCAAAACTAGGTCCAACTGATCGACTTGGTTTGCATAATTTGAAAGCAATAATTAAGCAGCTTTAGTGTAAAATTTGTAATTGTAACCATATTCAAACCCACCAAGGTTCCTCTCTTTCCCTTCTCTATCATTTCAATAATTTTTTCAAATTTTTGGTGCATGTTAGCAATCTTTAAAATTGCAACCCTACAACCAACTAGGTCAACCTGATTGACTTAGTTTTATAGTCTATCTTATGTCTAAGAGACATAGTCGACCTGTTACACTATGTTCTTAAAGGCCTTGCTTCTTCAAAATAGTATGACCCAATTGACTATGTTATGTATTATTTGCATATATTGTCACCTGAACTAGCTCTTTACTATTCTTCATTAAGGGATTAACAACTATTTACTAATAATTAATTTGCATTTCTTTTTCATATATTTGCTTACTTAGAGTAACTCACATAGTATAAATAGGTGGTTTTTCAAATTACCATTTAGTTACACTATTTTACTCTTTTTCACACACTACCATATCACACAACATTCAAAATGCATTTAAACTCTTATCTTCCCAAAGCCCACCTACTTGGATTTCATCACCAAGGGGGAAGCCAACATGGTTTTTTGGACAAGTATAAATACATGGTTAATGGTATATATTGTCAAATCAACTGACAGCTTCTCACTACTAGATTGTGAAGTGAGGGGGTAGGCCACAATACCAAGCTAGTAAAATTGCCAATAAAGATCCCTTTTAGTTCAAATCTCTTGAAACCATCTATAGATTATTTTTTTAGTACCCTATCTCAATCGACTCCCCTATCAACTTAAAACAGTACTTCTAATAATATAATAACACTCAAGATGACCATTTAGTTATCATTTACTTTTTAGTTTATTATTTACTCTTTGATCATTACATGTTGTATTACAAAAATTGTACTAGCCAGCATTGGTGTGAGGTTTTGTGTTGTTTGCCCCAATTAGATCACTCACATTGGGCCAATTATTTATGTATTTTGATTTCATTTCTTTCTACATTTATATTACAAATTTGTTTCTATGTTTTAAAACACTATCATTTTTATTGATATAGTCTCTTATAGACGATCTTTCTTCCTACCAATAGTACACAGTCAACTAGCATGACTATGTCTTTTATCTATCTATTTTGTCTTCTATCCATCACTACACAGTTGACCCAATTGACTCTATACTCTTATCATCTTATATTTAATAGTAATCTATTCACCTAGTCCACCTTGTACCTAATTATTGACCTTGCTATTCTATTTTGCTGATTTGGTTCTTTATCTAGTTGACTTCATTCTCTATCTTGCTGACTTAGTTATTTTTCCCTGATATATCTTTATTCTTGCTTAAAGTCATATTCTTTTCACCAAGCATCATGAAATCCCCTATCAAAATCTTCTTGGACAATATAAATCCATTTAGACACTATATAGGCTGTTTTTTTATGCCTTTCTTTACCTCCCAAGAGAACTCTCACTCTTGGATCACTTCTTCCCCTCCTTCATCTATAGATTGTAACATGGTTCAAATAATTCCTCAAGATGAAATTGGTGGATCGGATACTTTTTGTACCTATCAAGACAATTCTCATCTTTAAATAGTTCAACACAATGTGGGAATGATTAACTCAAGTCTATCCAATAATCCCACTAGTAATCCACCTCCCAATAACCCTCCCCTAATACTGATTCAAGGAGTCCTCCAAAAAACACCAACATGCCAATTGATATAACCCAATTCTTGCATAAGTAGTGTAATAAATTAATATAATTTAAACATCTAAAACCTCCCAAATGATGAAATTATAAATAATTTCATAAATATGGATAATCAACCACTAGTTCTAATTCTTCAAACTAATCAAAATTTTATTCCTTCACCTCTTGGAGGTACCTCAGGAAATGTTATTCCCTAACCTATCATGAATAAAAAGATGCTTCAAAACATCTAAAATGAGACTTTAGCTCATTTCATTATTTCCACTGATATTGGTAACATCTCTCCAACTATCAAGTATGACGGGACTAAAGACACAACATCCTTTCTTAAAGCATTTGAAAATCTTTATAAACACTAGATCAAACTAATTCTTTCACCACCACCAAGTTTCTCATTAAAACCTTCACTGGTGATGTATTAAAATGGTACAACAAACTTCCCCAACATTCCATCTAGAACCTAGAGTATTTATTCAATCCTATAGTTAAATAATTGCAACATAATGACCTTCCCTAAAATTATGTTAGCCATTTCATCAATGTTAAGAAATCTCCTACTAAATAAACTTATGATTTTATCAAATGACATAAATATTTAGCCCATAATGATGACCATAAGAGTATTGATGATAATCTATTTAAAAAAATTATAACTTCTTTAACTCCTTATCTTTAATATAGGGTGTGAATTTTTTCCCCTCAAATTCTTAATGAAGCTCTTGACCAATCCAAATGTCAAGACTTCATAATGAAGTAATTTAAACCTAATACCAAATTTCTTAAGGGATATTTTCAAACTTCTATCAAATGAATCACTATGAATACTCCTTAAACCAAACTAGGAGTTACCAAGGATGATAATCCCCCATATTATCACATATCACTAACTTTTCAACAAATGAAAAAATTTATAGTGCCCTCTAAACCCTTTACTTATCCCAATAATCCTCCTAAATGGTATGACCCTAATCAATTTTGTTGGTTTTATGATGACATTGGTCATTTCCATGAAACTTTTAGAGGGATTACTAAATTTACTATATCATATATGCTTGGTGATTAATTTAATATTGAAGACATGATCTAACTCCATCGTCAAGAATACCACATTGCTACTCAAAAATGGCAAGCTCCCAAAGCTTCATCTTCTAATAGCCAAACATATTTTTTGACATCTATCACTCAAAAAACTACCAAGGATATTTTTGACTTTGATGATAACTATGACCAATATTAAAATAACTATTAAAATGTTAATGTAGCTAAGGTTAACTATCATCATAACCTGGCTCATAAAGATCTTATCATCAAACCTAAGAAGCCCTCTTTGGAAGATCAGCTTCTCAAAGATACTAAAACCACTTATTTAGCTTTAGAAGCTAATGAATAACCATATCCATCTTATGAACCCCCAACCACTTTCATTCATTCAACATATACCTTACATTCTAAGCCTTGAACTAGTTCTTCTTCTAGATCTCATTGAAACTTTTTATAAGAACTGAACTCCATGCCTTGCAAGATTCCCCTTATGGAGTTAGTTCACACCTCCCCCTATCATTGCAAGTTATTCATGTAATAATTAAAAGAAATTAAATATCCATATTATATAGATGAAGAGCCACCCTCTCTTGAGCCTCAACATACCAAGATCCATACCATTGAATCCATTTGTCCTTTTTCCAAACCTTCCATTAAATTTATTAAAGAAGACATGATTAATATGAGATCTTTTTTCACACTGATGATCCACCCCGATTCACTAAAATAACCACTAATACTACCATTACTTATAAATTTTTATTTGAAAAAGGGTCATATATTAATGTGAGATCTTTGTGGCACATCCAACAACTTGGCTATAATAAGTATCATCTCAAACAAACTCACCTAAAGTGTCATGGAATTGATAAAACTTATCAAAAACCACTTGGTTGTATTTGACTTCCCCTTAAAATTAGACCTAAGACTATTTGAACTAATCTTATGGTCCTTGATTTACCCCTATCTTACAACATACTCCTAAGTCAACCTTGGACTCATAGAATGAGGGCTATCACCTCTTATGGTAGCCAATGCATCAAGTTCCTACATAATGGAAAAAGGTATAAATATGAGGCTAATCCCAACCCTAGTATTATTCAACTTCCCAATCTTAAATCTCAATATCACATTCTTACCATTCTAACAATAAATAATACGCCCTTATCTAAATTCATCAACATTAATCCAGACTTATATGTCACTCTTGATGATTTCAATGATGATTAACCAAATGACTTGTGACATACTTAAAATAGTACTAAGCTTCCTCCTTACATCTCAGAGTGGCTTCCTCCTTATTTATTACCTTGTGATCACATTATTCCTCTCATTGATGAGATCACTAATTTCTCCCATCCATGTAATGCTTAGGATGTTTCTTACCTAGAGGATGCTTTCACATGGAAGGATTATGGAGTGGCCAAATTATTCCAAGATCCTTTAATCATGTCTCCATGAAAATTTTTTAATCTAGGTATCTCCCCTTCAAACACTCCTGAATCTCAAGCATGTAAATTTTCTCCAACCGATGATGATAACTACATCATGACCCAAGATCAATCTTGAGATTTGGATGTTCAACATTATCAGAAAACTTTATCCTAAATACATGATTTCAATTGTGATGTTCATACCATTTCAGCTAATTTTGATTTCACTTTTGAAGGTTATATACCTCCCATTAATTTTGCTCTTATTGATATTCCTTGGGTTGTATAAAAAATCCTACCTTTTGAAGTTTTGACACTTCCTACATATTCTATACCACCTATAGATTCCATCCTAGCATCTAATTCTTCCCCTATCAATGAAATTAATGACAAACTAGTCACATCCAATCAATCATCTTCCCCTAGTCTCAAGATTAAATTAGATGCCAAGGCCACTGATGTTCATAAGATACATTTTAAATATGATCACCATGGTAATCAAATTCTCGATCTTAAAGTAGATGTTGAGTATTATGGTCCTCCTCCCACTTTACCTAGTGATTAAGCCATCCTTGAATTGTTTCATGCTTGAGAACCTCAACTACCTCAGCAACATCATAACCTTGGGAATTTCAAAAAGAAATCCCCTTGTTTCAAAAACTTCATCACTAGCATTGAACCTAAATAAAATACCATTTCCTCATTACCTATTGCACTATGCCATTTCTAATATGGAAATTCTATGCTTATTAAAGACACTAATCAAATTGAATATAGTACCCCATCATGCCCTCAACCAATATAGTCTCTCTTGAACTCACACAAACTGAACATGATTACTTTACCTTATTCTTTGATAAATATTATTGTTCACCAAAAATATCACTCATTTTTGGGACAACATTTGAACTATTTTGGTCCTCAAATTAAAATAATCTCTGCCCTTCTCAAAATTTGTTCTAAGCATTCAAATTCCTCTTTTTTTAAGATTCTTAGAGATCTATGGACTCTGCAAGCTTAAATATATGGACTCTGTAGGTTTAAATCTATGGACTTTGCAAGCTTGAATCTAAGGACTCTGCAGGAAGAAAATCTACAGACTCTGGAGGCCAAGTTCAACAAGCTTCACAGGTTGATTTCTATGGACTCTGCAAGAAAGGAGCAAAATCTCAACACTTATGTGATTTCAAAGTTGGTTCAATGACCAGGTTCAACTAAAAGAGTTCAACGTCAAGGTTTAACATCAGTAACAAGAGTTAAGCGCATTTGTCAAGCTTCAAAGTTCAAAGGTTCAAAGTTGAACCGCTTCAAGGTTCAATGGCTTCAAAATACTTATCAAAGAGAAGAAGGATTGAACCATTGAACTGTTGAACCATTGAACCACTTTGGTTCAACAGGTTCAATGACCAAATGGTTCAATGCGTTTGGTTCAAAAAAGATCAAAAGGACTTAGCCAAACAAACAAAATGAACCAATTGAACCATTGAACCTTGAACCAAAGGGTTCAACAAGTTCACAGGTTCAAAGGTTCAACCAGTACAATGAAGATCAAAGAGCTTAGAAAGAACAAAGAAGTGATAGATCAATGGCTCAGCATGTTCAAAAGCTTCTACAGGCAGTTTCAATCAAAAGAACAAGTTTCTGACACTTAGTGATTTTTAGGGAATGAACCATTGAACCATTGAACCACTTTGGTTCAAAGTTTCAATGGGTTCAAGGTTCAAGGTTCAATGGGTTCAACGAGGCTTGTTTCAAAGAGTCTTGGTTCAAGCAGTCAAAGGGATTGAACCATCGAACCAAAGTTGGTTCAATTAGTAGGTTCAAGGGGTTGCCCCAAAGCCAAAGGATCAGATACCCTTGTGGAGGGTGGTGAACCAAGGCCTAGAACACTTGCGGAGGGTAGTGAGCAAAAAACTCGACAGAACTTAACTGGTGTTGCCACGTGTCATAATTTGAGATTCACATAAAATTGACTAAGTCAAATTTCCAAGGGACAAACGGCCCTTGTGGAGGGTAGGAAGGAGGCAAGTGGACCAATTCAAAGGCCAAAAGAGTAAAGGGAATTCCTTCAAGAAAATGAACAAGACAAAGATAATTCCTTCGGGGAAATTGTCTGAAAGAATTCTTTTAGACTTTTTCCTCTGAAAGAATTCAAAGACCAAAAAGCAAAGAAAAGTTCCCCTGGTGGAAAGACTAAGGAAAGAAACAATTCTTTTAGACTTTTTATTCGAAGGAATTCCTTCAGACAAAAAGTTTGAATAAATTTAGAGAATTTGTGGGAGGAAAGCCGAAAGAATTTCTGAAGGCCAAAGATAAGGCAACCAAAACAATTCTTTTGAACTTTTTGTCCATGGGAAAATGTCCACAGAAAAAGTCTGCGGGAAAGCTCCAAAGGATTCTAAAGACAAAAGGCCACCAAAGGACCCTGAAGGATAGGTGCCCTTGTGGGGGACTCTTAACTCCCAAATTAAAGGACACTTCCCCAAAGTTGAAGGGTCACCTTCCCTTCGGGAAGGTGCCGAATCAAGAAAAAGTTGAATAAAATCCAAGGAGTGACGTCGCTAAAGACATCAAAGTCACAAAAATGAAATAGTTGTTGATCCTTGGAAGTTTAAGTGTAGACCCAAATGCATACAAAGGCTTTAAGGCCAAGACCAATAGGAAGTAACTAAGGAATAAAGCATCAAATTGAATCAAGGGCCCGATTCAATTAACCAAAAAAGGAGGAATGATGAGGAAGGATCAGAAACATTTGCACATCATATATGTTTCTAGGAGTAGACTGCCAGGTGGATATTGAAAGATGCAAACTTTCAATATCATGACCCATTTCTCTGCATTGAGAAAAGAAAATGGGTAAATGCCCCTAAATTCCAGCATGTCTTCTTAACAAAATTCAATGCAACATGATGTGTTACTATTCACAAGTCCTTCTTGATGAGGCTATATAAGGGACTCTCTTATTGTTGTAAAATAGCTCTCTCTGATAATCAGAGATAAAATTCTACCAAAATTGAAAGGCATTACTGAGACTTTGAGCTCAGATTGTTGATCATATTTTGTTATTGGAATAAGAAAGCAAGTGACCTTTTAGACTTTGTGCTCTGATATCTTTGTTGTTGGGAAAACTATTCTTATGTCTTTTTCCTTACTATATTTTCTATTCCTTCAATTCAATAAGTAGAATTAGTGAAAGTAGTCAGGAAGGTGTCCTGAAGCCAACTGTGGAGAGACTTTGTGCCCCCATAATTGCCTTTAATGTGTTTTCTTTTTGTTTCTGTGTAAAGGACCTTGGGATGACTTTGTGCCCTCATTGTCCTTCGTATCTCACTCTTGCATAATTGAGGTGGAGACTTTGTGCTACATCTCAATCTATTGGTTACTACTTCCTTGGTTACATTTTACAATTACTACTAGAAGGATTCTTGTGGTTTGCTAAATAGTACTTCTGAAAGAAGAGGAGTGCTTTCTGTCATTTCCCTTGAGATTTCCCCTTTGATGTGCATGCATCATCTCTAAAGAAAGAGAGATGGATGGTTTGTTCTACCCTTGAGTATTATTTATATATATATATATATATATATATATATAAGGAACCTCCCCTTGATGAGAGGAGAGATTAGTCCCCTTTTGATGTGGTAAACCTACAAATTTGGATGACCAATCTTCATATTTTGGATGATCAGACCTATTTTGTTTATTAATATGCTGATCGACAAAATATTCAACCAACAGTTTTTGGCGACTCCACTGGGGATTATAGTTATGTGCATTCTGAAACTTCAAGTTTTAGATTGAATCAGTTTCTATCATTATCTATTATAACCTTACCATTCACCTCCATACCAACTTGGAAAGAACACGTAGTTTAAAGCCTCAAGCTTCAAACTAAAGCAAGGTCAATTCTTTTCCATTTTTGTTTCACAATCTGGTAGATTCAAGGTATACATGAAGCTAAAGGGATAAAGGTATTGTTGACCTTGTATTTGAGTTGGTACAGCAAAGTAATTTTGATCTATTTCCTTCATCTCGCCTCCAATGAACCAAGAGCTTTCCTCCTACTAAAGTCAGATTTCCATTGCCAAACAAAGTATCCACTTCTGTTGTTGATAAAGCTTTGGCAATAATTACCCCTCTAAGATTTTTTATTCCTCCTTTTCATAGTCATTCAATGGTAGTTCAAGGCCCCTGGGGTAATGCTTTTGGTCCTCTCAATCTTACTCCACCTCTACATGAGCTTCCACGTAATTCAAGGAAGAATTTCCCCAAATTCTATGGTGATAGGAAAGTTCATCATGATGAACACATTGTAGCCTTCAACATAGCTTGTGGCATAATTGGAGTAGAATTTGAAGATGTAGCAGTCAGTCTATTTGTAGAAACATTACAAGGTGCTGTTGTAGATTGGTTTTATCATCTACAGGCTCGATTAGTAACTGATTAGAATACCCTCAAAGCTAAGTTTGAAGCCAAATTCAAACTTGCAAAAGATGCACGTGCACTTTTGGCTCAACTTACACAGATGAAGAAAGAACCTCATAAACCAATGAGGGACTTCATAGCCAAGTTTGACAAATTGAGGAATAGAATTCTTGTAATTGCTTGACCTATCGCTGAGAATCTCAAATGCTTCTTCATTAATTCTCAGTTATCTGAAGTAAGTTTTCTTTTAAGACGTGCTGGTCAAATAGATCTTACTGCATCTCAACATTTGTCCACTGAGGTAGAAGATTATCTCATCTTAGTAGGGAAGATAAGAAGATATCCAAATAAAAATAGACCCTCGTCATCTTCTGAATATTCATCTATAGACACCATAGATCTAATGGTGCAAAAGTTGGCAAATTAGTTGCTTGCTCTCAAAAAGAAAATGGCACAAGGAATGTCTTCTACTCCTTCATACAGAGATATGCCAAGAAGGACATTTCCAAATCAGTCATATCAGGGCAATGCTACCAGGAATCAAGGGCAACAAAATCATCTTCCTCCCCCATAGGGGAAACTTGCCCTGGAAGCTCCTCTAACCAATTCAGCAATAGGATATCTTGAAGTAGAATCAGAGTTCTCTTTCTAGTCTGAATTGAATCAAGAAAATAACACTGATCTCCTTATGGAAAATCAAGAAGAATCAGTTGGTGACTCCCACATTGGTTTCATAAACTACCAGGATGAACCCAGAAGCAAAGGAGAAGCTTTTGATGGATCATATGCAGTGTTTACCTAGTCCAAAAACCAATCAGTCTAGCAAGCTGATGAAGGGAAGATAGAGGAGCAACCTTAACCAGCAATTACAATTGCTAAGCGTGGAACTACTCTGCCTTTCTAGTCAAAAGATCTAGTGATCAACCAAAAGGTAAATACATCAATTTGACCTTCACCTTCTACTTTAATTTCAAAAACCATCCCTCCTCCCATCTGTCCTAAAACTCAGAAGGTTGAAATACCTTTCTCTGTACCTAGCTGAATTTAGCCATTTGACATAATCGATCATGTAAAAAAGACAAAGATACAAATGTTTGAATTCAAATATTTGTAGTCCAATCCTGATGAATTGAATAAGTTGGTCCAATATGTCAAGAACCAAACCATCCCTGTAGGAAAAAAAGCTAAAAAAGTAACTCTTGATTCCCCAAAGAACATACCCATTCCGAATAATCTTGTCATTACTCCTCTAGCTGCTCCTGGGAAAATAGAACCTTTCTATGTTTCCCTGTTAATAAATGGTCACAAGCTAAGTAATTGTATTATAGAGTCAGGTGCATCTAAAAATATCATGCTTGCTAAAATAGCTGAATCTCTTGGCCTCACACTAACCAAGAAATTTGGGATATTTTTTTCCATGGAAAACAAGCAAGTACCATTGTTGGGGCAAATCAAAGATGCCTAATTTGCATTTGTAGCCTTTCCAGACAAGAGAATCAAGATGATTGTCTTGGTGGCTGACGTCCCAGCATCTTATGGCATTTTGCTTGGACAAAATTACTGCAAGGACATGGGAGGAAGGCTAAGCATGGACCTGTCTGAGGCAAGGATCCCTATCCAAGGCGTAATGAAGAGGTTACTCCCTGAAAAGGAGGCAAAATATGTGGTCACCCAAACATCAGCCCCTAAATCTCAAATTCTTTTTGAATCCTCAGGTATGGGTAACTACTTTCTATCTACAGATGAAGTGCATGAAGCATATGATAAAATTCTTGAAAATGTCAACCCAACAATTAGTTCAACTAGAATAACAGAAGAACTAGGAGGTTGTAATACAAATGAAGAAGGACCATCCCTCTCTAATGAAGGAAAGTCTAAATAAAAATCAATGTCTGATGAGGTATGGACTCTGGAATTCGATGGCAGCTACTCCTCTACTAGTTTGGGGGCCGGGATTTTGTTGCTATCTTCTCAAGGAGATACGTTTCCTTCATCTTAAAAATTACAATTTAACAACACTAACAATATAGCTGAATATGAATCTCTGTTGCTTGGATTGAAGGTTGTTCAAGACAAAGGTATCAATTTTTTTCATGCCAAAGGGGATGCTGAATTAGTGGTTTGTCAAGTGAGGAACTTATACCAAACCAAGAATGAAAGATTATGCCACTATCACAACCTGGTTTGGGACCAAATTGAAAGCTTTGATGCTTTCAACATTTATGCCATACCTAGGGAATCTAATAACAGAGCTGATGCACTTGTTATTTCAGGAACTCTCTTAATTCCTCACTCAAATTTCAAAAAAGATAGGTATACTATTGAGCTAATCTATAGACCAAGTGTTCATTACAATTTTGATCATTGGCAAGTATTCAATGATGATCATCAAATCATTGCCTTCCTAAAACAAAAAGACAATTTTGAACAACTACATTTTGAAGGCAGTGAATCTCAGAAGTATGAATAAGCGTCTGAATCCAGTTCAGATGTAAATGAAGAATTCTTACAGCTAAAAGGAAATAAAATTTCCAAAGGCCTGGTTTCTCTTGAGAAACTATTTGACAAGCATGATATATTCATCAAACAATAGCAAACAAATTCAAGTTTCTCTTAGGGATTCGATCAAGTAAATCTGACTACTAAAGAAAATCCCAAGATGGTTAATATTGGTAAGTGTTGCACTCCTGAAGAAAGATTCAAGTTCACCACTTTACTTTGTCAATACATAGATGTCTTAACATATTCTTATGAAGACCTGAAGTCTCTCAGACCTGATGAAATCCATCATGACATTCCTCTCAAGGCTGACTCAATGCCCTGTAAGCAAAAATCCAGACAGTACAATCCAAAAATATCAGGTATTATTCTGTTTGAGATATAAAAAATATTAAATGCTAGAATCATCTTCCCAATCCATCATTCCACATGAATTGCAAACATAGTGCTTGTAAGGAAGAAGAGTGGCAAAATTTACATTTTTATAGATTTTAGGAATCTGAATCAGTCATCTTTGAAAGATAATTAGCCTTTGCCAATCATGGATCAAGTTCTTCAAACGGTGATAGGTTCAAAGATGTTATCAATGCTAGATGGCTTCTCAGGATATAATCAAGTTGAAGTTGGTGAAGCAGACCAACACAAGACTGCATTCACCACACCTTGGGGTACATTTGCATATAGAAGAATGCCTTTTATCTTGATAAATGTTGGTGCTACCTTTTAGAGAGCAATGGACCTGACTTTCAAAAATGAGACAGGTAAATTCATAGTGGTATATCTTGATGACTTAACCATCTTTTCAAAGCATTATTTTGATCATATACGCCACTTACAACAAGTGCTGGAGCACTACCACTAGAATGGTATTTTCTTGAACCCCAAAAAGTCTATTTTTGGAGTAATAGAGGGGAAACTCCTCAGACACATTGTATCTAAAGAAGGCATAAATTTTGACTCAGACAGAGTCAAGTCTATTCAAGAGCTTAATTTTCCTACAAATAAGAATGATGTTCACTCTTTCTTTGGAAAGGTGAATTGTTACGGAGGTTCATGCCTGAATTTGCTGAGAAGACTAGACACATGTGAACATGATGAAAGGGAAGACCACCTTCAGATGGAATAAAAAAGGCGAGTTAGCATTTTAGGATATCAAGATTGCCATTGCCAATGCCCCTACCTTGTTTTGTCCAGATTACAACAAAGATTTCATCATATACAGCTATGCTTCTGAACACACGCTTTCAGTAATTCTTGTTCAAGAGGACAAGGAAGGTATGGAATCTCCTATTTCTTTCATGAGTTACCCTCTCAAAATCCATGAGATGAAGTATTCAAACATAGAGAAGCACGCCTATGTAGTGGTGAAAGCAGTCAAATATTTTCGCTTCTATATTCTGAATTCACACACTACTACCTTAGTTCCTGACACTACAGTCAAGTCCATATTGACTCAGTAGGAGTTTGGCACAAAAAGAGGCAATTGGATTGCAAAGATTTAAGAGTTTGATCTAGACATCAAGCCAACAAAGCTGGTCAGGGGAAAAGGCCTATGCCAATTAATTGATGACAACAAGCCAGAAGATACATAGCATGTAGAAGCTAAAGTGGAAGATACACCAACAGTGTTTTTTGTCTCCACTACCAATGAGTGGTATTTAGGTATTGCTCATTTCCTTACTTATGGTGAATGTCCTACTCATTTTTTTTATAAATAAAGGAGGACTATCAAGTTGAAAGCTACCAATTTTGTCCTTTGGGACAACGGCTTGTACAAGAGAAGCATAGATAGAGTATTCTTTCAGTATGTAGACAAAGAGCAATAAAGCCAACTTAATCTTTCCACAATCTAGCTTGTGGAGGAAATTTTTCTACTCCTGTGACTACTCACAAGATTTTGTGAGCCATATATTACTAGCCAACTCTTTTCCAAGATGCATATAAGTGGGTGAGAAAATGTGAACTCTACCAGCAATTTGTTGGAAGACCCAAATTAGTTGCCCTGCCTCTCAAGCCAGTGATCATAGAATAACCTTTCCAGCAATGGGGGATTGATTTTATTGGGATTATAAACCCATCTTCAAGTGCTAGACATGATTATGTCATTATAGCAACTAATTATTTCACCAAGTGGGTAAAATCAATCCCAACTAAACATGTTACTTCAGAAGTTATATGTAATTTCCTCAAGGATAATATCATTTCTAGGTTTGAAGTTCCAACCAAAATTGTTACTAACAATGCAGCTTGTTTCACCTCCCAAGAGATTACACAATTCTATTTCCATTATGGAATTACACCCTCCCATTCTTCTAATTGTTTCCCACAAGGGAATGGACAAGCTGAATCAAGTAATAAGAACATGGTAACTATCATCAAGAAGCTAGCAGATGACAATCAAAGGACATGGCATAAAGTATTGGTAGATGCTCTATGGGCAGATAGAATCACACCAAAGAGGGCAATTGGTATGTCTCCTTTTCAACTTCTTTATGGTATCAATGCTAAAATACCAATCACTTTAGAATTCCCAGCCTTGAAATTGGCAAAGGCAATTGAAGATCAGACATATGAAAGCTCTCTTGATAAGAGAATCATGTGCATGACTAAGCTGGATGAACAGAGAACCATGGTGGTTAACCAAATTCCTGCTCATCAAAGTCTGGTAAAGAAACTCTTTGACCAAAAGGCCAAAAATCATGATTTCTAGATTGGGTATCAAGTCCTGCTGTGGGATAAAAAGAGAGAACCAAAAGGGATGCACGGAAAGTTTGACTCTCTTTGGAGAGGCCCATTTATAATTCATCAACACATTGGTGATAACAACTTTCTGCTAAAATATCAAGATGGCACACTCTTTTCTCTGCCTCACAATGGGCAGCATCTGAAGCACTTCAACTCTTGAAGTATCAAATCATTGTATCTGTACATATGTATATTTGTATAGTTTTTAATTCTATTTTTTTTATTTGTTTCCATTTTTTATGCCTTCCATTTCTAGGTAACATGACTCCATAGCCCAATGGTACACATGAAGACACTAGAGATTCTGGATTCTACTCCCTTCAATTCTTTTTTACAATTGATAGAAGTTCCCCAACTGGAGCTAGCTGTTGTTCCCCAAAAATGTCACTAATTTTTGGGACAACATTTGCACTATTTTGGTACTCAAACTAAAATAATCTCTGCCCTTCTTGAAATTTGTTATAAGCATTCAACTTCCTTATTTTTTAAGCTTCTCATAAATCTACAAACTTTGTAGGCTTAAATCTATGGACTCTACAGGTTTAAATCTATGGACTCTATAAGCTTGAATCTACAAACTCTACAGGAAGAAAATCTATGAATTCTGTAGGCCAAGTTCAATGGGCTTCACAGGTTGATTTCTACAGACTCTGCAAGAAAGGAGCAAGCTCTCAACACTTAGGTGATTTCAATGTTGGTTCAACAACCAGGTTCAACTAAAAGAATTCAATGTCAAGGTTCAACATCAACAGCAAGAGTTAAGCGCATTTGTCAAGCTTTAAAGTTCAAAGGTTCAAAGTTCAACCACTTCAAGGTTTAATGGCTTCAAAACACTTATCAAAGAGAAGAAGGATTAAACCATTAAACCATTGAACCATTGAACCACTTTGGTTCAATAGGTTCAACGACCAAATGGCTCAATGCATTTGGTTCAAAAAAGATCAAAAGGACATAGCCAAACAAATAGAATGAACCGATTGAACCATTAAACCTTGAACCAAAGGGTTCAACAAGTTCACAAATTCAAAGGTTCAACAAGTACAATGAAGATCAAAGAGCTTAGAAAGAACAAGGAAGTGATGGATCAATGGTTCAACATGTTCAAAAGCTTCTACAGGCAGGTTCAATCAAAAGAACAAGTTTCTGACACTTAGTCATTTTCAGGGGATGAACCATTAAACCGTTGAACCATTGAACCACTTTGGTTCAAAGGTTCAATGGGTTCAAGGTTCAAGGTTCAACGGGTTCAATGAGGCTTGTTTCAAAGAGTCTTGGTTCAAGTGGTCAAAGGGAATGAACCATTGAACCAAAGTTGGTTCAATCATTTGGTTCAATTGGTAGGTTCAAGGGGTTGCCCCAAAGCCAAAGGATCAGATACCCTTACGGAGGGTGGTGAACCAAGGCCTAGAACCCTTGTGGAGGGAAGTGAGCAAAAAACTTGATAGAACTTAGTTGGTGCTGCCATGTGTCGTAATTTGAGATTCACATAAAATCAACTAAGGCAAATTTCCAAGGGATAAACAGCCCTTATGGAGGGTAGGAAGGAGGCAAGTGGACCAATTCAAAGGCCAAAAGAGCAAAGATAATTCCTTTGGGAAAATGAAAAAGACAAAGAAAATTCCTTTAGGGAAATTGTTTGAAAGAATTCAAAGAGCGAAAAACAAATAAAAGTTCCCCTGGCGGAAAGACTAAGGCAAGAAACAATTCTTTGGGACTTTTTGTCTGAAGGAATTCCTTCAGACAAAAATTCCAAAGAAATTCAGAGGAGATGCAGGAGGAAAGCCCAAAATAATTTTTGAAGGCCAAATACAAGGCAACCAAAACAATTCTTGCTGACTTTTTGTTTGCAGAAAAAGTCCGCAAGAAAGCTCTGAAGGATTTCGAAGATAAAAGGCCACCGAAGGACCCCAAAGGGCAGGTTCCATTGGCGAGGACTCTTGGCTACCAAATTAAAGGACACATCCCCAAAGTCGAAGGATCACCTTCCCTTCGGGAAAATGCTGAATCAAGAGAAAGCTGAAGAAAATCCAAGGAGTGACATGCCTGAAGATGTCAAAGTCACAATAATTAAATAGCTATTGATCCATGGAAGTTTAAGCATGGACATAAATGCATTCAAAGGCTTTAAGGCCAAGACCAGTAGGAAGAAACTAAGGAGCAGAGCATCAACTTGAATCAAGGACCCAATTCAATTAACCAAAAAAGGAGGAATGATGAGAAAGGATTAGAAACATTTGCACATCAAATATGTTTCTAGAAGTAGACCGCCAGGTGGATATTGAAAGATGCAAACTTTCAATAGCATAACTTGTTTCTCTACATTGAGAAAAGCAAATGGGTAAATGCCCCTAAATTCCAGCATGTCTTCTTAACAAAATACAATGCAACATGATGTGTTACTATTCCCAAGTCCTTCTTGAAGAGGCTATATAAGGGATTCTCTTTTTATTGTAAAATAGCTCTCTCTGACAATAAGAAACAAAACTCTGCCAAAATTGAAAGGCATTACTAAGAATTTGAGCTCAGATTGTTGATCATATTTTGTTATTGGAATAAGAAAGCAAGTGACTTTTCAGACTTTATGTTGTGATATCTTTGTTGTTGGGGAAACTATTCTTATGTCTTTTTCCTTAATATATTTTTTGTTCCTTTAATTCAATAAGCAAAATTAGTGAAACTATTCAGGAAGGTGTCCTGAAGCCAACTGTGGAGAGGCTTTGTGCCCCCATAATTGCCTTTAGTGTGTTTTCTTTTTGTTTCTTTGTAAAGGACCATGGAACAACTTTATGCCCTCATTGTCCTTCGTATCTCACTCTTGCACAATTGAGGTGGAGACTTTGTGCTATATCTCAATCTGCTGGTTACTACTTCCTTGGTTACATTTTGTAATTACTACCAGAAGGATTCTTGTGGTTTGCTGAATAGTACTTCTGAAAGAAGAGGAGTGCTTTCTGTCATTTCCCTTGAGATTTCCCCTTTGATTTGCATGCATCATCTCTAGAAAAAGAGAGATGGATGGTTTGTTCTACCCTTAAGTATTATTTTTTGCTTATATATATATATATATATATATATATATATATATATATATATATATATATATATATATAGGGAACCTCCCCTTGATGAGAGGAGAGATTAGTCCCCTTTTAATGTGGTAAGCCTACACATTTAGACGACCAATCTTCCTACTTTGGATGATCAGACCTATTTTGTTTATCAATACGCTGATTGACAAAATATTCAACCAACAAATATCATGATATTTTTTCTTGTTCCTATGAAAACATGCCTTGTATTCACCCTAGATTCATGGTGCACAATATTATCAATTACTTCGATGTAAAACCTATGCAATAAAAGCAAAGGAAATTTCCACCAAAAATTTCCATTTTATGCCATAAATAAATTATCAAGCCTCATGATGCTAAGTTTATCAATTCATGGCCTATTATTAATGGGTCTTTAACATAGTCCCTATCTAAAAAAAGGTCACCATGGTCATTACCATTTTCATTGATTTCTATAATCTTAATCTTGCTTGTCCCAAAGATAATCTCCTTCTACCTTCTATCAATGCCATCATCAATTCTACTACTGATCATGAAATGTTATCTTTTATGGATGGTTTCTCAAGTTATAACCAAATTCACATTTCCCCGTAAGACCAACATAAGACAAATTTTCACCATAGAGTGCGTAACCTATTGTTACATGAAAATTTCCTTCATCCTAAAAAATGTGGAAAATACTTATCAACATGCAATGACTCACATATTTCATGATATTATTCAAAACATTGTAGAGACCTATATGGATGACCTCATTACCAAATCCAAAATCCACAAAACTCATCTCTTTGATCTTTCTATCATTTTTTATCACCTCCTTAAATATAAAGTTGGAATATATCCCTATAGATGTGTTTTTGGTGTCACATCTGGGAAACTATTAGGATTATTATTCTCTCTTCATGGCACTGATGTTGAGCCTGCCAAGATAAATGATATCATCAACATACCCATCTCTCGATTCATTTTAGATATTTACACTTACCTTGATAAACTTGGGGCAATAAGATAATTCATTCTCAGAATGGGTTAGCTTATCTATTCTATAAATTTTACTTTTAAGAAATGTAATGCCCTAGAATATATAGATCCATATAAAAAATAATTTGATAATATGAAAGAATCATTGCTTCACCCACATACTCTTTATCCACTTTTAAAGGATCAATCATTAATCTTGTATACCTATTTCACATCCATATCAATTGGGGAAATGCTTTCCCAACAAGATGGTATGGGAATGGACTATACTATGTACTATATCATCTAAGGCCTCATTGATTATGAGAAATTTTATACAAAATTCAAACTTGATTGCCTCACCATATATTTACTGCTGAAAAAAAGTTGACATTATATGCTTTATCAAACCACTTATGTTATAATTTATTCTAATCCCCTTCATCACTTTTTCTCCAAATCATTTCTTCTTGGAGATAGAATTGGCAAGTGGATGGTTTTTATCATGGAATTTTATCTCAGAATTATTACATAAAAATATATTAAAGGAAAAATCATTATTGATCAACTTATCGTAGCTCCCATCCCAAATACCAACCACTTTATAGATAGTATTCCTAATGACAATATTCTCTATATTTAAGGTCTCAACCAAGTCATATCTCTAAAAAATTACTTTCATAACTTCATTGTAACCTCAAATCAATTAATCTAGAAGAGTTCGCTATCTTCCTCGACACTACTAAACCAAAATTAGTTATCAAAGAACTTCTTGAAATTAATGTCAATTTATATGAGGATACTTGTACCCTTTATTTTGATGGCATTAAATTATTTCAAGGAGATGGGCCAGGTTAGGTCCTTATGAATCCTCTTGGTAAAATTACCCCTTTGGCATTTTATCTCACATTTTTTGTCACTAATAATATGGTGGAGTATGAAGCCTTAAAAATAGGCATGAGAGCAACCCTTGATCTAGATATCACATATGCCCATGCTTTAGGTGACTCCCAAATCATTTTCCACTAATTTAATGGTGATTATCAATACAAAAGTGAGAATATCATTTCTTATCATCAAATTGAAAATAATTTTTCCAAATATTTCACTTCTTTTACCATCGAACCTATCCCTTGAGATCAAAATTCTATTACCGATTCACTTATATCTTTAACATCTCTTTTAAATCCTCATCAAGTTCTTATCAATCCCACCTTTTTTAACCAAATAAGAAAACAATCATATTATATTCAACCATATTATTCACTCATCTACCACATTGAGGTTGTTTCCATTCACCAAAACCCTTGGTGTAAATACAATATTCAATTTCTTGAGCACCAAACTTATCCTTCAAATCTCAATCCCCATGAAAAGAGTGGAATTCATAAATAATATTTTAAGTATTCCTTTAAAAATAACATCCTATATTATCTCAATCTCAATACTAATGGTACATTACTCTTTTGTGTCATGAAATAAGAAGTTCTTTCTCTTCTCGAACAAGCTCATGCGGGTATTTGCAGTGGCTAATATAAAAAACATGTTATAGCCTATAAATGCTTATGTATGGCATACTTTTATCCCACTCTTGAAAATTATTCCATTTAATTTTATGAAATGTGTAATCCTTTATAGTTTCATGATGATCTAATTCATGTACCTCCATCTGAGCTTCAACCATAGAATCTCCTTGGCCATTCTCCATGTGGGGATTAGATGTCATAGGAAACTTACATTGATATAAAGATGGGCATGTATTTATAGTCCCATGTTGTAATTATAGATACTGATTTGTTGTAGGGTGAATAATTTATATAAAAATAATCCTCCAATTTTACTTAACATTCATGAAGCTTTCAATCAATTACATACATCAATCAATGCATACACAGGCATCTATAAAAGAAAACAACATAATGACATGAGATATATGTGGGAAAACCTGTAAGTAATAAAACCAACTAAGTCATAGCTTATAATATAATCCTATAAGCAATGAATCAAAATTTTAGTGAGGCAACAACCCCACAAGGAGCACTAACTCAACTAGTGCTTTAACAAGCTTCAACCTGCATGGAGGCTCCAATCCTATAGGTAACCAAGAACCAACTCATAGACATTTAATATATGATCACCCTTAGACTCCTATTTCTTACTCAAATAAATATGGCCTCCTTTATTTTTCTCTTCTCACACTTCTTTCTCTCTCAAACAACCTAATAGGCCTTCTCACTCAATTAGCCATTTTCTTAGTAGAATTAGATCAAATGACCTTGATAAAAACATATAGAAACAAATTTATATATTCATGTCATATTAATCACACCTCTCTTATTATATTTAATCCCTTTACCTATTTTTTAAAACTTTATATCCTTTGTTCATAACCACAACTCTCTAACTAGTCAAAATAGGCCTATTAGGCCTTGTCTTTATACTTGACTCTTACTCTTACTCTTACTTATATTGGTCATCCAAGGACCTAAAAATACTTAGATAACACTTTAAATATATAAATATACAATTTTAATAAGTTAAACAATCATTGCATAAGTCGGTCATTACCTTTAAGGGCCAAAATCTCCATTAGGCTTAATAGAGACCTAATGTAATTAGGCCTTCTCTAAGCACATATTTCACTTAGACATTTTTGGAACTATTTGAGCCTTCAAAAATGGATTAAAAACTTAAAATTTCACTTTAATATATCCCTGATAATCTCCTCTTGTCCCCAAAATCATTTGGCTCTTTTCACTCCTTGAACCACACAATTAGGTCTTCTCGCAATTAGGCCTTCTCACTACCAAAAAGTTTGTCTTCAAAATATGATGCATGAAATCAAATTTTCCATATAAAAATAAAATAAATACATTAATATAATATTAATTACCTCAAAAAATTCCCCAAGTGATACAGTCTTCACCAAATAGACCAAAAGGCCTCAAGAACACTCCTGCAAAAGGCTTACTCAAAACCACCAAACATTGTCAACATACAATCAAGAACATTTGACTTAAAATACTTGATAAGGGAATTATAATGAATATAAATAAATTATAATTAATACATGAGAAATAAATTGCACCTTTATCAACATTTTATCCTTCAAATCAGTGCAAAATGACTTAGGAACATCATTTTCACTCACACACAGAAAACTACCTCTAGCATCAAAAACACAGTCATGGAAACTAAACCTTAGAAAAACTATGTGAGAAATTATGTGATCTTTAAAATGGTTTAAATTAACCTTAAAAATACTTATATCATATTTAAAAATATATATTTCATGATTATGTATCAATATTGGTCTTACATACCAGTCTCATAACTTTACTCTATACAGACTTCATTGTGTTAGACATTCCAGTTTGAAGACAACTTTTTAATTGTCTATGAGCATAATAAAAACTTAAAAACAATTGGATATGATAAATATGTATTCATTAATTAACCCATGTAATTTTATTCATCCCAAATACTCTACAACCAATCCCTAATCTTATTCTCATTATTGCCTAGTTTTCTCATTGTCTTGATCATTAGACCTATTTAGCGATAGGCCAACTTTCATGATTAATTTAGAACATTTTAGGTATATATCCTAATCAACATATTGAATGTGTATAAAATAAAATTATTACACATCACCCTCCATCCATTTTCTTGTTTTGACATAGTCAACCCTTCCTGTCACACCAAAAAAATTAGAAATAAGGTGTTTATTGTAGCTTACACTCACTATATGACAAACCAAAGCCATATGAAGAAACCTTGAACAATAATTTACATGTTTCAAACATAAAACTATTCCAAAAAAACCATTCTAATCTATAACCAACAATATCTTTCCTATTCGGTCATTATAAGGGTTTTAAGAGGGTTTTGACTAGTTTCCCTTCTTAGCAATCATTCAAAAAGGATTTCCCCTCAACTATAAAAATAATGATAGGAAAATAAATCTAGGGACATTTAAAAAATTCGATGAAGTTATTAGTATCTCATTTAAATTTTTCACATGCTAATGAGTACAATAAATTCTTTCTCAGGTCTACAACACCCCATTCTGTGCACACAGAAGACCTTATAGCTAGTTTTCATGTTTTCTTATTTAAGTACTAATATCAAACTTTTTACATACACTTAACATAAAATTTAATACCTATATAAATTATATAAATATCTCTATAACATTTTATAATTATCTGGACACCTCATTATGCCACTATAGGTTCTTTACATACTAGGCCTTACACTACCAGTCATACTTAGATCATGATCATGTCTTGAAACCTCTTGTACTGATTTCAAATCCTCATACGTATGTAATATGACCTCATATCCATATTATACACTACAAACCTTCATCACACAATTCTCATACTGATTACCTCACAATGCTACTACACCTATGCCTTCTCACTAGATCTTCATGTGAGACCTAAGCCTCAAGATTTGACCTTGAAACTCATTTGAATATATAGTTTCCTCTTGCCCATGTTTAGATATATTTTTATACTCTATAATGTATGTACTTTTACAAATAATCAATATTTAATATGTTTTTTTATACAAACACCTTCTCTTAGTTTTAGACTTAGGCTTCTCAATACACCTAGTACATAATGATAACATACCTTGTACCATGATCCTGACTTTGAAAATCCAATAACCTTAGAGGAATTACTATATTTCCTTCAAAATATCTATTGTTAGAGATACAAAAGGTTTCCTTCATATTTTATCTTCTCATGAGAATTCTTTGACACATATCATCTTACCATGCATAACCTCAACTCTGATCTTAATAACACTAACATATGTCTTGACTTTGACATTAGTGAAAACAACAATGCTTCAAAAAAAAAAAACTCATACCTCAAAAATATACCCCTTTTTCTTTAATGGAAAATGCCCTAATGTAGTAGATAATTTTTATTACCTCAAGATGAATCTTCTTTGGTATTTGGTCTTTGTTCCAAATAGTAACTTTCTCCCTATTTGACATTAATGATAAAGGGCCATGTTCTTGGAAACTTATATGATCATTGTACCTGAATCAATACACATTTTATTTTTAAATTATATTAACATCAATCAATATTACATAGCTATAATTGGATCATGATTGGCTTCCCTTATCTCTATGAGAATTTAAAACATTTTCAAAACTATGACTTGGTTTGATCAAGTCATCATGCAAACTCTTTGTGACCTGTCTCTTTTTATCACACCTAAAATAGACTCTTGACTAAACTTTAAATCTTAAAATCACCTAAGACCACAAAATGCCCCTTATGATCGATCATCCTTCATGCTTCTTCCTTTCTAGCTTAGTGCCTCCATGAAGCCTAGTGGAGTCACCTCTACTTTAGAGAACTAAAACAATTTTTTTAGGAAATTTCCTAGATCTCCATGTCCTTATTAGACTAAACATACTTCATTATCCTCTTAGGTTTGATTAATACTTCTGACTTGAACTCCTCAATCTTTTTTTGAGAAACACTCTGGCTTGATCTATTGGTCTTGACTCCATAAATAATTTGAGCTAATAGAGAGAATTCTTGGCACTCTTTTTCATCTTGACTATGGTCCACCATGGAAAATAGTCCAATTGGACTTAGAGATTGGCCATCAACCTTAGCTATCTTGGGTTTCCACTTATTGTCTTGTTTTCTTTCTTATTCTCTAGAAGCCTCAACATGTTTGTTTTGTCTTAAGAAATCATGCTTACATTATTTTTCAATATGACCAACCTTATGAAAATTGAAACATATTATTCCTCTTGATGGAAAAAACTATGACCCATACCTCTTTACGAATGATCCTCCTCATAGTTCTATGCAAATTCATTCTTGAAGGGCGTTATACAATGTCTTGATCTATGACCAAATTGGTTACATGAATAAAAATAGGCATTGAAAGGATTATCATACCTTATGGTATGATATTACATGATGGTATTGGCCTTAATTCTATCATCACCCTCATTATTTGGTTGATCATTGACCCTTTTGATCAAATTAGTATTATTTTCTTGGTCTCTAATGAAACCAAGGCTTATTTTTCCATTAGAAATATATTGACTACCTAGAATGTTATCTGGATCATTGGTACTCTTTTCAAACCTCACAAAGGAATTAAACATATTTTATGCTTGTTTTAATTCATCTCTTAAGGAATTCACTTCAGCTACATACCTTGCACATTCATCTTCTTTGGCCTTTAGGCCTGCAGTAACAATTTAAAGTTGACTCTCCACCTATTTAACTATTTCCTCTTGTTCTTTAGCGTTGATGCTCAATCTAGATTTAAAAAAGTTGATTTTATCCTCATAATATTTGATAAGAGACATCATTACCATATTATTCTTCTTTACCATTTTCATTTATTCTAGAGTATTCATCAACTTAGCCTCAAAGTTCACCTCATCTCTTTCTTCATCTGAATCACCAACAACACCTACACTCCATATGGATGCATCTATATTTGAGCATCTTGCTTATTCATCCATGAAGAGAACTCCATTGAAATAAATATCATCACTTTCATGGTCATTCTTAGAATCACTTCTCTCAAATTCATTAGATGAGTTGCAATTTTCCTTGGTGTAAAGGCTCCTTTTATTTTTCAAGAAATTTTTCCTCTTATCATACATTCTAAAACTTTTCTTAATTTTATCAGAATTATAGGATATTTTATCATCATCATGATCTTCATCATTCTTTGACTTATTATTATGAAGGAATTTGTTGGCAAAGTGTCCAATCTCTTCACAATTGAAGTAATTAAAGGGTAGCTTGCCCTTGTATTTATCTGAACATGTCTTCAACTTTATAAAAAGCATAGTTATCAACTCATCATCATCAATATTATATTCATAATTATCTTTGAATTTATTACCTTGTATATTCTTCTCCTTTGGATTTTTTTCTACCTTAAATGTAACTTATTTCTTTGTAGGTCTTCCTTCACTTATCCTTATCTCATAGGCTATTAGGGTTTCATGAATTCCACCCATCTTTAGCTTATCTAGATATTGCATTTTTTCAATAACAGACACCTAGGAATAAAATTTAGGACCTAGAGACCTTAAAACCTTTTGAAGAATAATATATTCTTTTAACTCTTCACCTAGACCTCTTATGATGTTGACCCCTTCATTAACCCTCAATAAGTAAGTTGCAATGGTCTCATATTTATTCATTTTTAGACTTAAAATTTTCTTCTATGGGTTTGAAAATTTTCCAATTTAACCTTGGAGTATCCCTCATGAATATTATTCAAATTATCCCACATTTATTTTGTAGACATACAATGCATTACTTTCAAAAAAAAATCTTCTAATAGGCCACATATAATATAATTCATTGATTGTATGTTATTGTTACTAGCCTTCTTCCTTGTTGCATTTATAGGAGGAATAAAGGGTGTAATATATCCATCCAAGACTAATTACCAAACATCATGAACTTGAGACATCAGATCTGTCCTCATCTTGACACTCCAAAAATCATAATTGGATCCATTAAATAATGAAGCTTTGCTTGTAAAAAAACCACCTTATGATTGACTAGCCATCTTTACTTCCTTAGAATTTCCTTTAGGTTGTTATACCTCCTTTAAAGGACCTAATCCAATACCAAATGTTGAAATTATAACTAATAATATGGCAGCAGGGCAGGGGGGGAGAAGGGGGGGTTAAGTCATTTGTATTATAATATTCCTCCAATTTTACTTAACATTCATGAAGCATTCAATCACTTACATACATCAATCAATGCAGACACAAGCATATATGAAAGAAAACAACATAAAGACATAAGATATATGTGGGAAACCATCTAAGGTAATTAAATAAAATTATTAAAAACATATAATATAGTCTTATAAGTAATGAATCAAACTTTCAGTGAGGCACAAACCCCACAAGGAGCACCAACCATTCACTATTCAAGCACCAACTCAACTAGTGCTTTAGCAAGCTTCGACTTGTAAGGAGGATCCAACCCCCTAGGTAACCAAGCACCAAATAAAATACCTTAAATATGTGATAACCCTTGGATACATATTTATTATTCAATTTAAGATGACCTCCTTTATTTCTCTCTTCTCACACTTCTTTCTCTCTCAAACAACCTAATAGGCCTTCTCACTTAATTAGCCCTATCCTTGGAAAAATAAAGTCAAATGACCTTTTTAAAAACCTATAGAAACATAGTTAGATATTCATTTAATATTGATAAAAAATATTTTATGATCTTCAAACCCTTTACGTATTCTTCAAAATTCTATATCTTTTGCTCATATGCACAACTCTCTAACTAGTCAATATAAGCCTATTAGGCCTTATCATTAGACTTGACTCTTTCTCTTTCCCATCTTGGTTATATAAGGAAATAAACATAATTGTATCACACTTAAAATATATCAATATATATTTTCATAAGTTAAATAATTATTACATAGGTTCGTCATTACCCTTAAGGGAAAAAAACATAATTAGGCCTAATATAGACCTAATGCAATTAGGCCTTCTCTAAGTAAACATTTCACTTAGAAATTATTGAAAAATTTGAACATTAAAAAATGGATGATAAAATTTAAATATATCTTAAATATATATTTTATAATATATTACTATTTCCCCAACACCATTGGGCTATTTTCACTCCTTGAACCACACAATTAGGTCTTCTCGTAATTAGGCCTTCTCACTACTAGAAAGTTTGTGTTAAAAATATGATGCATGAAATCAATTTTTTCATATAAAAAAAAATTAATAGAATATCCATGACCTCAAAAAAATCCATATGTTATATATTATTCCTCACAAATACCAAAAGGCCTCAATAACACTCCTGCAAAAGGCTTATTTAGAACCACTAAACATTGTCAACATATAGTCAAGATCATTTGACTCCTGATACTTTATTAGGGACTTATCATGAATAAAAATACATTAAAATTAAATAATAATAACTATATAACACCTTTATGAACATTTTATCCTTAAAATTAGTTCAAAATGAACTAGGAACATCATTTTCACTCACACATAGAAAACTGTCTATAGCATCAAAAACACAGTCACAAAAGATAAGCCTTAGAGCACATGTTTAAAAACTTTTATGAAACTAAAATTGGTTTAAATTAAATGTAATAATCTTTATATTATATTTTAAAATATATATATTTCATGTTCATATATAATTATTGGACTTATAGACCAATCACATAACTTCACTCTATACAGACTTCACTATGTTAGACAGACCAATTTGATGACAACTTTTTGCTTATGTATGAGAATCATAAAAAAATTTAAACAAATGGGATAGGAGGAATAGGTATTTAATAATTAACCCATGTAATTTTATCCATCCCTAATCCTCTGCAACCAATCCCCAATCTCATTCTCATTCTTGCCTTGTTTTTTCACTATCTTGCTCATTAGGCCTATTTAGTGATAGGCTAAATTTCATGGCCAATTTAAAACATTTTATTTATAAATAATAATAAAATAAAATAATTTTAATAAACTATAATTCTTACATATCATCATCCATGAATTTTCATGATTTGACTTAGTCAACCCTTCATGCTACACTAAAACTTTGAGAGATAAGGGGTTTCCTATAGCTTCTACTTACTATCATGATAAACCAAAACCATAAAAAGAAACCTTGAAGATTAATTTACATGTTAAAAACATAAAAATATTTTTAAAAAACCATTTCAATACATAACCTACAATATGTTTCCTATCAGGTCATTATAACGGTTTTAAGAGGGTTTCGACTGGTTTCCCTTCTTAGCAATCATTCATAAAGGATTGCCCATCAAATCCAAAACCATCAAAAATAAAATAAATATATGTATATTTTAAAACTTTCATTAAGTTTTCAAGATCTCATGAAAATGTTACACATGCCAATGAGTACAATAAATTCCTTCTCAGGTCTACAACACTCCTTTTTGTTCACACAAAGGACCTTATCACTAGTTTTCATGATTTCTTATTCAAGCACTATCTCAAACTTTATCCACAAACTTAAAATAACGTTTAAAACCTATTTAAATTCTCTCAATATATTTTGAACATTTTAAAATGATCTTGACCCCTCATTAGGCCACTATAGGTCATTTTGCATACTAGGCATTACACTACTAGTCATACTTAGATCATGATCGTACCTTGAAATATCTTTTACTAATTTCAAAGTATCATCCACATGTAATATGATCTCATATACTGATTATACAATATCAACCTTCATCACACAATTCACATATCGATTACCTCACAATGCTACCAAACCCATACCTTCTTTCTAGGTCTTCATGTAAGACCTAAGCCTCAAGGTTTGACCTTGAAAGTCATCTTAAGATTTATTTGCCTCTTGAACATGTTTATATATATTTTTATACTCTATCATTCATTTAATTATATAAATCATCAAGATTTAATATGATTTTTATGTAAACACCTTCTCTTACAACTAGACTTAGGCTTCTCAAGACACCTAGTACACAATAGTAGCTTACCTTATACCATGATCATGACTTTGACAATCAAATAACCTCAAAGGAATTACCATGTTTCCTTCAAATTATCTCTCGTCATAGATACATTATCTTTCCTTCAAATTTTATCTTGTCATGACACTTCATTTACACATATCATATTACCATGCATGACCTCAACTCTGATCTTGATAACACTGAATCTGTCTTGACTTTGACATCAATGACAACAATAATACTTCAAAAACAACAACATGAATCATACCTCAACATCATAGCCACATAATATTTTACCAAATGGGTTAAAGTCATTCCCCTAGTCAATGTCACTGGTACTACCATCTCCAAATTCATCCTTAATCAAATAATTTACTATTTTGGTGTCCCTCATACTATCATTTTAGACAATGGTTTTAGCTTTAAAAACATAGATGTCAAACAACTCTATGCTAAATTTAAAATCAATCATAAATTATCCACACTCTACCATCCACAATGTAATGGCCAAGGTAATGCCACAAACCAAATTATTAATAAAATTATCCAAAAGATAATTCATGACACCTACAGAGATTGGCATATTCATGTTTATCCTACTTTTTAGACCTATCTCACTAGCATACACACTGCCACCATGGCAATTACATTTTATCCAGTCTTTGGTTCTAAATCAGTTCTCCCATTAGAATTTCATCTTCCCTCTCTCTGTATGTCTCTTCACGATATCATACCAGATAAATAATTATGTGAAACTTGCTCTCATGCTCTTGATCTCCTTGAAAAATGCCATATTCATGCTTTGTAATATAATCACCAATATAAGGCCTGTATTGCAAATAACATAACAAATTCTTTAAAATTTACACTTTTAATATTGGTGATCTTGTCCTCAAATTAGATTAAACTCATGATAAAGAACATAAATATGCCTAAAAATGGCGAGGACCTTATCTAGTCAAAAGACACTCTTGGTCCAAGCACCTATCACCTTTAAATTAATGAAGTCCATATTTTTAAAGAGCCCACCAATCCAAAATTCTTACAAAAATATTTTACCTAAATCCTTCCCTTATTTTTATATTTCTTATATGCTATCTATATAACACTTTTTATAGGATGCTTACATGGATCTCACCCTCTGTAAATAGTTCTCTCTCTTCACAAACCTTAGTCCTTAATTTTGGTCCTTTGGATTCCCTTTTTCTCATGATTTTCATTGTAAAACCATGGATAGGGCCCAATTTTCCCCATGACTTCTTTCTCTCTTCTTTATTTTCCTACTTTTTACACACTTTTTGGAACCCCTTTGGTTTCTCTTTTGTGAGTTGTGGTGTAAGAACATGGATAGGACCTGGCCTTCCTTAGAAAATACCATATTTATCCCATTTACTTTTCACATGATTTTTACACCCTTGTGGGTTTCTATTTTATGATTCATAGTGTAAAACCATAGATAGAACCTAGCCTTCCTCATAAAATCACCATCTTTTCATTCCATAACTAGAATATGTTTTGCAATGGTTATAAATTTTTGATCTCTGTTATTAGCTTTAGATTTTGATTCTTTTAAAAGATGAAATTTGCATAACAACCTATGTTATGATGTTTTCTTATATTTCCCTCATTATTATAATAATGAATCATACTCTACTATCATTTTATCCCTTTTTCACCCTTGGTCACATTTTTTTTATAATTTGAAGTAATTCAAATTGTTTCATTCATCTTGAATTCCTTTCCTTTCACTTCACATTGGCTAAACCAAGGTCTAAGTCAAGATAGCACTTTTATTTTACTTGAATTAACGATACTCTTAGATATAATTCTTTATAAGTTCTATTTCTTAACAACCAAGTCTAAAGTATTTAAATGAAATTCATCTTTATCACCCATATTCGATTTTTCAAATATTCATGGAAGAGGAATAGAAAACGCCATCAAGAAAGTTAAGATCAAAATAATTTAAAAAAATGCAATGATATACAAAAAGGCAACATATAAATTTGAAAATTCAAAATCACACTAAAAGACATGATTACAAGCACATCTTCTATCTCTAATTGAATCTAAAACTCCACAGTTGGTCTCATAATAGAGCTAAGGTCTATTGGGGTGTGATAGGCCATTATATTGGAATAGTAAAATCTAATAAACTCTATGGTGCTACCTACTTTTTCACATAAGTACCCAATCTTCATAGTAGGCCAACGACTCTATAGGGGGTTCTAAGGAATGGGAAACACATTATGGAAATGTAGGTCCATTTTTAATTTTCATGAATATAACCTTCATGGGATGATCTACATACTTCATTTGTTAACCTAATACTTATGTATCTATGAAAAATTATTCAGAGTCCTTAAGGTAAAAAGTCCTCTTATTTTGATAAACCCAATTTGAATGTTTTGCATTTGACAAAGAGCTCCTCTACCTTAGTTTTTCCTTCATTCTTTCCTCCACCCATTTCATTTTCCCTCTTAATAGGATGGTGTGATTCTAAATCCATTTTCCTTCTTCTATATTCCATCTTCTTCACATTTTACAAACATGCTAGTAATACTTTGTTTTAGTTTTATCTACCCTTCTTTGAGTGACTAAGATTACTTTATTTACACCATTGCATCATTACTTTGCTTTATTTTACCATTTTTTATTATTATACTACCCTTTTTTATGGACACTTGAGTCCATCTCTACTTTCATGTTCTTTTTCCATTATTGAGTGAGGTTGTCTTTTTACTTATTACTCACCAATGTTGTTTTCTCTTTTATGCAATTTTTCTAGTTATGATTGCATAAGGATTGTCACTACTCACTCATCAATGTTGTTTTACCATTTTTTATTTCCCATCTTTGTTTAAGTAAGTATTTTTAATACTTTCACATTGATTTTCTATTACCATCCTTTTTGACATGTATCCTTGGTTTGATTTGGTGAATTTTCCTTTCTTAATTAAGTTTTACTTGTTTGATTATTTTGTTTTTTAGCAGCCTTAGATTTTCAATTACCTAATTTACTCTAAATTTTTACTTGGTCCTTTAGTATAACATAGCACTTTTCACCCTAGATTTAAAAATTTCCATGTACATCCCATCCAGATAACATTAGTTATCTTGGCTTTCCTGCATTTGTTTATTTTTTCTCATTATATTTGTATCCTTGGTGTTATCAAAATTATCCTCTATGCCCTTCATGATCAAAACTAAAAACATAGCAGACAACCATCTAGCAAAAAAGATAAGTCAAGGTATACATACATTTACTTTTTTAGGTATTTCCCTTTCCATCATTTACTTTTAGTTATTTTATGCTTTAAAATACTACACCTTTTTTTAGCCTCAACATTGTGTGTTTCTATTTTATTTTCTGAAGTACCATCCCCTGTTGCACCTACATGATACATGATGAAATTAAAGTGGGTCATATGTAACACATAATATTTTTAAACTTTATTAGTTAATGATACTTTCTATCTTGAAGGAACTCATTGAGTCTCCATCTCTTTAAATACATGCCTTCAGGGGTGCATCAAGAAAGGGGTGGTAATAGCATTGGTACTTCACAAAAAATTTATCCCTTATTTCCACTTTTTCATCAATCTCATCAGTTCCAAAAAACATTCACCTAAACTTTTCCTCCTACTTCCACCCTCCTCTAGTCATTTTCCACTTTCATTAGCCCTTCCCTAACCTAAAACCCTTTTTGATGGGTTACCTTACATTGTCAACCACATCAACCTTTTACTCTAATTGATAAAACTTATAAGATTTTAGGTCAACCCTTGGCCCACCTAGACCGTGACTTAATTTATTTTTGTCAATATCAATACTAGGTCAACTAGGTCGACCTCATCAGCCTAAAATTTTGGAAAATATTAGGTCTAGATCCACCTATATGAACACATCCATTTCACTATTATTAGAGAGACAAGAAAAAATTAATTATTCATTTGCACTTATTTACAATCTACTCTTTCATCATTCTACTTGAGGAGTCTTAGCTTAGGGTTTCTACTTGGAGAAGAATCTTATCTTGTGGAAAAGTTTTGGATGCTTTGGCCTTTCTTGGTGATCCTTATAAACCACAACAACCTATTTCAAAGTGCCTTTGACCAAGGTAGATATTGAGTTTGTTGGGTTCATATTTAAAGTAAGTATCTCTAATTTTTTCTCCTTTTTTATTAGATAGAAGTGGCATAAGTAATGGATTTTGGATATATTACTCTCTCCATGCATTAGGGTTTTACTTATACATAACTTAAATAGGATTATCTTATGCATGTTTAATTTTATGTCTACTAACCCCCATTTTGTGTTAAAATATTTGGTGAGCATTAGAATAGACTTTACTTATTATTAGTTTAGTGAACATGAAAACATAGGACCTAGTTAGGGTTATTAGATTATTTTGCTTGATCAGAGGCTATGGAACCCTCCCTAGTGATATTTTTGTTGTAAGAGATCCCTTGGATAGGTTTAGAAGATCCATCTTGGTCATGAACCTAAATATATAATGTATCCACAATCAGAAGTGTAAGTAGAATTTATCTTCTCTGAGTTAGGATTGATTTATAGATCTGATATATTTTCCATTACATATAGTAAGTAAGAAGTTTATAGGTAGGGAATGAATGATGGTTGATTTTATACTTATACCAATCTAATTATATCATATATCCCATTAAATCACTTAGGCTAACCATAATAACATGTTTTATTTACAAATTGGATGACTTTAGGGCACTAACAACTTGCATTAGGATAGGACATTTGCATCGATGCAAATATATGACTAGGACACAAGTGTCAGGGTTGTTATAAAATATGTGAAGGTATAGAACTTGTAGAGATGGAATATAATTATTTTTATAGCATTATGGGAAATATATTAGGATTGTGTCATTGAAATAACATTGGTCATACTAAGAGATAAGTAACGAAGCATAGAGAGAGTGTATGTGAGCCATTTGGTAGTAGGAAAGGTCTAGAAGCTAAAGGTACATCCATGATATGTATTTTCCAAGTGTATAAGACTAAGGTGTAATGTAACTTAGAAATAGTGTGTATATTACCCCCATTCAATCCATTAATGAAATTTATATTTTAAGGAAAAAATAAAGCATACATGGGTGTGTATAGTACACCTTGGTCAACTTGAGTTCTTTGCTAGCGATTGACCTACAATCAGTAACTTGTTATAAAATATAATCATTACTAATATAAAATGTAAAGAATTAAAATTATTCTAATTGAACTAGAGCAAGGTTGAGGAGTACACCTGTGTATCGATGCAATCATCTCTCTTATTTGGAAATTTCATTTGAATTATAGATCATTATGAATCAATAAAACTGAGATTCTAACAAATATAAATATGCAAATTTCATATATCTAAAGATATAGAGATATATTGGAGGGCACATGCCACCAACCTTGGAGACAAATATGAGTTACCATCTAATAGTTGAGATTAGCTAAACCATGCAACCCAATCCTACTTATCACTTGGTGAGTGTGAGTGAACCAGGTTAACTCACACTATAAAAATGGTAAGGCTGGATGATATAATAAATAACAAACTATAAAATTAAAAATATTGAGTGATTTAAGAATCTCAACCAAACCAAAAATTAAACCAATATATGTTGTAGATTGGCTCAATACAATCCAAAAATTCTAACCTATTATGTGGTGACAATCCCTAAAAGTGTCTGGAATCTCAAACTGATTTTACTTTGAAATATTATATGCATATTGCATAGCATGTGCACCCTAGATATTTCTAATGATGAAATTATGTATAACAATGGTACCAATATATATAATTCTACCAAAAATGTGTATATGAATCATATAACTATGAAATTTGGCCAATTTGAAACTATGTGAGTGTGTAGAATATGTTTCCAAAACATTCCCCCACTATAATGTGAAAAATTAATAAAATTGATATTATGGAGAATAGGCTTCTAAAACATTCCCTCATTATAATTTGGATATGATTTTATACTAAATAAGTGTTGAGAACATGTTTCCAAAAAATGCCACCACCGAATCTATAAGTATGACAAATGTGTGAAAAACATGTTTCTAAAACGTGCCCCCACTACAATCTGATCTATGAAGCAATGAAGGAGTCATGACTCTATGTAATGCTCCCACTGATATGCCCCCCTTGTTGAGGTGAGTTAAGTATTATCGGGTTTTTACCTTACCTCAAAAGGAAAAGATAACCATATAAAATATGAAATTACCACATAACATATAGATGGAGCATGTCTAAGTGGATATATCATTGAAGAATGAATAATGTTATCACACCAAGTCATAAGATGCATGATGTAGATCATGATAATGTCTATATAGTAACAATACAATATCAACAAGTAATCTAACACCCACACAATATCACTCAAATGAAAATGAAACACAATAGTCTAAGGAAACCTAAAACATGTGCAATATTCAAATGTCACACAATCAAAGTGACATGACTTAGTCAACTTTCCACAAAGTAAGAAATAACATATTTATATGTGAACATACATTAAACAATGAGATATTAAAATGTCAAGAGGCAAATAAATTCACAGGGGTTGAAAACATTGGATCATATTTAAATGCTCAAACAAATAAGATAATAAAAAGGCAAGGCACTCAAATAAGAACATAAATTAAATCATAAGAAACCAACACAAACATATCATACTAGTCCCTAGATACGTGTGTTAGCAAAAAAAATTAAGTACATATCATATCAAGTACACTATGAAGGATATAAGCATGGATAAAGGCATGCATAAGTACAAATATGAGCTCAAACATGGTAATTTAAAATGACCATATAATGACATAACATATATCAATCTTGATCATAGAGGTGGATGGCCCCAATGTCCTAGTGACATAAAAAGAGGTAAACCCCAACATCCACAAGTACATAGATCATGTATCTGGGTATGTTTGTATCACACTCAAAATATGTGTCAAACACATGTTTATAGGAAATTCTAATATTTCGTGTATCAACATAGAACCAACAACATATATACCAAGGAGATAATATGATAGGTAAATTCTGAATATATTTTTGGATTTTGAAAAAAAATTGTGTGTATTTTTGGCATATTTAGTATTTTGAAACCTTGGTTTAGATCATTTACATTGTTTTCATCATAGTTGGATAAGTTTAACTAGTACATGGCATGTTTCTCCTCACATTAAAATTATCAAATAATATATCATATTTAAATGATAAAAAGGTAATATAATAAGGCAAGATAGTCAAGGAAGTACCCAAATGGGAGCATAATAACCCAACATAAACATATCATATTAGTCCCTAGATATATGTGTTAGCAAAAAAATGTTAAGTACATAGCATATCAGATACACTATGAAAAGTATAAGCATGGATAAAGGCATGTGTAAGTGCATTTATGAGATCAAAAATTTTAAAGTAAAATTACCATATAATGATATAACCTAGATATATTGTGATTATAGAGGTGGAAGCCCCCAAAATCTTGGTGACATGAGTAGATAGAAAACCTAACATACACAAGTGAATAGATCATGTATCTATATATGTCTGTATCAAACTCAAAATATGTGTGAAATGCATGTGTATATAGGAAATATTGATATGCCATATTTCAACATGGAATTGAAAATATATATGTTGAGGAGCTAATAGGATATGTAAATGCTAAAAATATTATTGGATTTTAGTTTTTTTTGTTATTTTTTCCATATTTCAAACATTGCAACCATAAGTTTGATGTTTTAAATTGTTTTGATCATGGTTGGATAAGTGTAAATGGTACATGGAATGTTCTTTCTCAAATTCGACATTTGAAAAATGAGAACCAATGCTATCATTTGAAATATGTATCAATTTTCCTTAATGAGAAAAAAGAATACCTTATTAAAAAGAATGATTATGCAAAAAATAATATTAGGTAATTTAGAATCTGCATTACCAAATTTTTGTTACTCAACATTTCAATCCAACTCTTGGATCATCCTCAAGATAAAAAGATATTTAATGAAATCTAAGAACAATTTATATGAGAATTTATGTTTCACTAAGACAACCAAAGGGCAGAATAAATAATAATTAATAATAACCCCATGGAGTCAGCCAAAGCTAAAGATTTATCAATAAATTCTTTCTATTATTTTGAAGACACTGAATTAAAGGCCTCCAATTATCACTTAATTTGGTTCCCTCATCTCTATTAATATTATCAGGGTTCATTTTGATTTCCACCTTTTCATGAATTTTCCTTTTTGTGTAATGATCCACCTTAGCAATAATCTTAGCATTTTCAATACAAATGTGGTGGATTGTATTGTGTGAGTTCTTAGTAAGGGAAAATTTTATGAACCGATCATGCCTTAAATCAAAATTATTTTATTTTAAACTCACATCCAAAGATTTACCTATTTCACCTATATACACTTCCCTGCAAGAACAAGGAATAGAATAGGCCCCTTTACAATTACCATGTTTGATCAGATCTTTTATCGATTCAATAATTCTTCTAATGGTGTTGGGAGGGGTGAAGGAGCACTTAATATCTTTCTTACCTAAAATTTTGGCTAATTTGTCTAATGTTCTTTCAATATATGGAATTGAAACTCTTTTCATCATGTCCCTCCCATCAGGTTCCTTTATTTTGAGCAGTCTCTTAGCTTGTTCAACAATTCTATTAAATTTATAATCATCATAATCATTAATTTTGAAAACATGTGATAAGTGATCCAATTATTGTTGTAGGTGATCTTTATCAGATATATAAAAGCTCGAGTAATCAAAGTGTTCATAATACCAAGCTTTTGCGGTGAAAAGGGGTATGAATCTGCATGAAGATATTTGTCTATGTGAGTCTTTTTTCTATAGACCTGATGACTAATCAAGCCATCATATTTTTTAGAAACTAATACATCAAGGAAGGGAATGATTTTACTATTCTTAATTTCTATGGTGAATTTTATGTTTTCATTTTGATTGTTGAGATGGTTAAGCAATTTTTTAAGATTCTTAACACTATGTTGCCACACTACATCCATGTCATCCAAAAATCTTCTCCATCATTTTAGTTTAAGAGGAAAAGAATTAATATCTTACTTTTCAAAATTTTCCATATAAAGATTACCCATAATAGGTGAAATGGGAGATCCCATCACAACACCCTCAATTTATTCATAAAATTCTCCACAGAAAATAATGTCTATGGATCTAAGGCAAACCTCCACCAAATTAGCAGTAGCCTCATTAATTAAATCTCTAATAGTTAAGACAACCTCAGTGATGGGGATTTTTGTGTACATTAAAATAACATCAAAATTGACTAATAAGTCCTCAGAGTTTAGCTTCTCATTTTTAATTTCATTAATCTAGGATGTTGAGTCTTTCATGAAGGAGCTAGTGTTACCAATGAGCAATTTTAGTTTCTTTGATAAGAATTTTTTCAGATTGTAGGTTGGTGAACCAATCATATTAACTATAGGTCTAAGAGGATTTCCTTCTTTATGAATTTTTGGAGTACCATAAATACAAGGATAAGCACAATCTTTAGGTTTTAATTTCTTTTTGATATCATCATCAAGGTTTGATTTCATAATGGCATTTGTAACTTCCTTTATCACTTTTTTGCTAGGATCACCATCAAGTTTTCTGTAACTGCCACATGATAAATGATTAAGCATTTTTCTATTGTAGTCTTCTCATTTCATTATTATAGCGGCATTTCCTTTATCATCCTTCATGACTTTAATATTACTATTATTTTTTATATTTTTAGCATAATTTCCTCATTATGATCAATATTCATTTTTGGTGGTTTGGCTTTCTTAATAATAACAATGCATTCTTATCTAATTTCCTTAGCAACATTCATAAGAAAGTCTGAGACAATAGTTTCAATAGTGCAGATAAGGTCTTCAATGGGAATCCTTTTTGGCACTATAGTGAAATTTAATCCATGCTCAAGAATATTTAATGTATCTGAGTCAAGTATTATGTCTGAAAGGTTAACAATATTGGAAACAATATGACGCTCCTCCTCTAAAAGAATACCTTGTTGATTTTACTAAATTTGTTCTTCCATTTGGTATAACCAAAGATTTCCTAGTGTGAATTCATATGGATATGTGGTAGGAATAACCCAAAACCTTTTATGAATTAATCTAGGACCATAAGAAATTGGTAGTTATGTTTCTTAAGGAATCTTTCTAGCCTCTTTTATTTTGTAAGTTTTTTTATAGATCCAAGCCAATTTGTTGTAAGCGTCTTATATTTCAAGTGGTATTTTTTATGTAGGATCAATATGGTTAGGCCAAAAATAATCACCACCCATGAATAATTTTAATGTCAAATCATTTTGGAAAGGATGTGTTTTTGTTTTTCCACCTTGCAGTTTTTTATAGGATGCGGACCTTGGATTAGTCCCATATTGAGTAAGCCTTTTAGATCACCAATATAAATATTAATAAATCCACATTTTTGTTCATAATGTTTATATGGTAATTCATCTCCCTCATTTGAGTGATGAATAAAAATTTGGTACTTATAAAGGGATATGTTAAGCTCCTTTGGATGAGTAAGGATGAATGAAGAATATCTATGCACATCCACATATAAATGGATAAATGATTCATTTTTTAATGTAATTCTCTTTATTTTTTTGGATAAAAAAGACATCTAATAAAAATGAATAATAACTCCACATAGGTATACATGCTATCTCATATGATCCACATTTGAATTGAAGCATATAATCTTGAAGGTATTCATCATCACATTGTTTGAAATTGTGAAAATTTTCTAATTTAAGTTTTGGCACCTTATGGATATTGAAAGCCATGAAGAATTCATCTTCTAATTGTTAAAATGTGGTTAAGGAATCTTTTGGTAGCGTATAGAACCAATTATGAACCTTTTTGGAAATGCTCATATGCAATACTTTTAATAAAGGTTTGTCATATTTTTCCCACTGACCAAAATAGTGTGCATAGTGAACCATGTGGTCGAATTGGCCCTTATGACTCAAAAATAGAGGGTAAAACTAATAATTAAAAATATTATCGATAAGTATATTCAAGTATACATTGTGAAAGAGATAGATTGTTGAATGATGCAACATTCACATTATTACCATGGAAATCCATTTGCATTTTAAGTATGGAAACCTATTTTTGAAAATTGATAATAGTGCTCATCATAAAAATAATATACTCCATGGGAATGGTGGTGCTTGGTATAGGTGTTATCATTGATTCCAATCCACCAACCCTATTGAATCTAGGCATATTAGTATCATCATTCTCAAGGATAACAAGGGCAACCTATGAATCACTAAATTTAGGATAATTTGGTAATTGTATTAGATATTTGAATGGTGGTACCCTTGGTATATCAATTGAAGAGCTTGGTTAATTCAATTTTGGTAGAGATATATCAATTGGTATTGGATGTAGATTTTTTAAAGGTACATATTTTAGTATGATATAAACCTTTTTCATGAATGGATATTTTGGGAGATAAATATCCCTTAGTTTAAATACCTCTATTACAATACATAGAATGTTAAGAGCCTTTGCAAATTTAGGATGCCATTCTGACTTTGTTAACCTTTTAAAAAAAATTAATGTCAAATTATGGGAAAAGAGAACCATCATCCTTGTAATGGGTTTATTATTTTGAAATGTTGGAATTATGGTGGTTTGAAGTAATTCATATGAAGGAATAACCCCTTTATCAGAAACTTTTAAATTAGTCTTGATTTTTCTATGTATTTGTTAGACCTTTTTATGATCATATGAAGGATCATATTGGTCATATGTACCCAATTTTTATGGTAGAATATGAAAGAAGGGCTTGATTAGATGACTTGCATTTTTAGAGACTCATGATTTTTTTTGAAAAACCCTAAGCCTTGCTAATATGTACTATATTTTAGATATATAAAGTGGGTTATACCTTTATCATGTTTCTCCAATCCTTGTCATTTTTATCCATATTTTATCAAATATTGGAGGCCAAAATCATATGATGGTGGTGAAGGAAGTAATAGTAAAGGATTTTTATCTTCCTTAATATGGATCAACTCATCTCTTAAAATAATGGCAATATGGACCTGATTAGAGGGATGGTAGATACCAAAATTCAAAAAATTGAGATTAAATGCTTTAAAATTTGAAAAAATATAAGAGTAATCAATTCTTGTCCCTTCTTTGATTGAAAGTTGGAGCATTTCTTAATCACAATGATTAAAGCAATCAATATCATCCATGATAAGAGAGATAAAGAATAAAAATATTAGGACAAGAAATATAAGAAACATCTAATATGTTATGCTTAGGAAAAAATGATGTTCAAATATTAGGCTAACCAAATTTTTAACCCAAAAATATATATGTGGGGAATCTAGGCTTAAACGGGGAAGAGAAGGACTAGGTCATATGTATGGAATGTTATCTCTAGAGCAGGCCAATTATTTAAAAAACTTAAATAAAAACATACTAAATTTATTATGTTGAGATATGTTAAGAAAATAAAAAATAAGTGTTATATATATATATATATATATATATATATATATATATATATATATATATATATGTATGTATGTATATGTGTGTGTGTGTGTGTGTATATATATATATGTATATATATATATATATATATATATATATATGTATATATATATATATATGTATATATATATATATATATGTATATATATATATATATATGTATATATATATGTATATGTATATATATGTATATGTATATATATATGTATATATATATATATGTATATATATGTATATATATATATATGTATATATATATATATATATATGTATATATATGTATATGTATATATATGTATATGTATATATATGTATATATATATATATGTATGTATGTATGTATGTATGTATGTATGTATGTATGTATGTGTGTATGTATATATATATATATATATATATATATATATATATGTATATATATGTGCACATATACATACATACATATACGTATGTATGTGTGTGTGTACATACATATACACACACACACACACACACACACACACACATATATACATATATATACATATATATATACATACATATATATACATACATACATATATATAAATACACACACACACACACACACACATATATACATACATTGTATGTATATATATATATATATATATATATATATATATATATATATATATGTATGTATGTATGTATATGTATATGTATATGTATATATATATATAGATATACATATATATACATATACAATGTATATATATATGTATGTATGTATATTGATGAAAAAAAGATAATTAGCTGGTTTTGATTGTAATACAAATCTAGATCTAAAATAGAGATAAATTGGAATATATCTGGATTCTACAACACTCACCCAATTTTATAAATTTGACCTCTTTATTTACAGACACTTTCATCAACTTGGATAGTTTTATTGACTCTACTATCTGAGTTGGATGTAGGTGTTCAATATAGAGTACCTATTAAAACTATATACATCCCAATAGATGCTTATCAATTATGTATTACATTTAATCTATTACATTTATATATAGGTCATGGACTATCACTCATCAAATATAAAAACCCTAACTCTTCATCTCCATATTGGTTGTAGGGTAGAATGGGTTAGTTTGCACATGATGTCAAGGTGCACCAAAGACCACTTTTTAAATGAGCACTACCTATATAACCAATACTTTAAAGAGAGCCTCAGTCTTATGTAGTTCTCCCTTACATGTTAGCATATGTGTGAATCATGAAATTTTTTATAATGAATTACAACAATGACCTAAATTTTAACTTAAAAAATATGGCTCATAGAGTGCTCCTTAAGTACTTCAAACCTATAGATATGTTGTTATTATGACTAGTAAGGAAATGGGAGGAAATAGGGAATCTTTACTCACTTGAGTGTTTTTTATAATAATTTTAGTAATTTACCTTTAATATAGGTAGTAAGTTTCTATATGAGGAATTGGCTTCTTCTAGGTTCTATGTCACTTTTTCTCTGTTGCATTTAGATCTAGGTCATGGACTATCACTCCTTATCAAAAAGTGAAACCTTAGTTATTCATCTTCATATTCTCTATTGAAAATGGGTTAATGGGCATAAGGTGTCAAACTAGATAAAAGGCTCCTCTATCAATGAGTGTTGCCTACATAGCCAATAATCCAAAGAGGGTCTAAATATTATGTAGTTCTCCCCTCTGTGTTAACTTGTGTGTGAATCATGTAATGTGTGATAATCAAGTAAAATAATGACCTATATTGTAACCTGGAAAAAATATCTCATGGGGTGTTTCTTTAGTAATTTATACCTATAGATGTGTTTTTCCTATTACTAATATGTAAATAAGATAAAATATGAATTTTTTGTCACTTAAATGCTTCATATAATACTTTTGGTAAGTCAAATTTTGAATAGGTGATCAGTTTCTAGGTGAGGAGTGAATGAGGGTTGATCTTACATTTATACCAATATCCTTGGACAATATCTTGCATTGAATCACTTAGGGTGACCATAGGAATATGTTTCATTTGTAAATTTTATGACTTTATGACATTATAAACTCATGTTAGGGTAGGACACTTGTATCGATTCAAGTGTCTAACTAGGACACAAGTGTCTAGGTAGTTTAAAAATAGGAGAAACCCTAAAAATTATAGAGATGGAAGATAACTTTATAAAATTTTAGGAAAGATATAAGATCAATGTCATCAAAATAATATTGGTTAAACTAAGAGATAAGCAATGAGGCATATAAAGATAGTGTATGTGAGCCTTTTGGTAGCATAAAATGTCTAGAAGATAAAGGTGTATCCATGATATGTATTTTCCAAATGTACAAGACTATGGTGCTATATGGTTCATAAATATACTTGTCTACATCCCTAACCCTCCCCCACTTAATATAGCAATTAAATTTCTAATTTAAAAGAAAAGGAATGTGTACCTCTAAGGTGTGTATAACACACCTTATCTTTTCTTGAGTATAACTTGAGTTCTTTGATGGTGACTGACCTTCAACCAAGAGTATGTTATAATATATAATCAGTGTACAAAATGTGAAATTTAAAGCATTAAAATTATTAAAATTGAAAGAGATCAAGGTTTAGGAGTATACATCGATGCAACCTTCTTACCATTTGGCAATTTCATTTGAAAGATATATCATTATGAATCATTAAAAATAATATTAGTACAAATATAAATCTTAAAAGTTCATATATCTAAAGATATAGAGGGATATATTGGAGAGCACATGCCCCCCAACCTTAGGGAAAAGATGAGATACCACCTAGTAGGTTAGATTAGCTCAACAATGCAACCCAATCATACTTATTAACTAGTGAGTGTGAGTGAACCAAGTCAACTCACACTATAAAACTGGTGAGGTTAGAATATATAATCAAGTGAATCCTATAATCTTTGAAATTTTGACTAATTTAGTCACATCAACCATACTAAAATATAACCAACTACTTTATTAGATTGGCATAATATAGTCCATAAAATTCCAACTTAGTGGGTGGTGACAATCCCTGAAAGTGTTAGTAATATAAAACTAATTTGATTTTATAATATTAGTCACACATTGAATAACATATGTACCTTAAATATGTCTCATGCTATAATTGTGTATAATAATGGTACCGATGTATATATTTCTATCATAAATGTGTATCTAAATCATATAACTTTGTAATTTGGATAATTTGAAACTATGTATGTGGACAGAACATGTTTCCAAAACATACCCCCACTATAATTTAAAAAATTATATAAGTGAAAATGTGGATTACATGTTTCCAAAACATGCCCCCACTAAATTTCAAAATGTGAAAAATGTGTGGAGAACATGTTTCCAAAACCTGCCCCCACTGTAATATGAATTTGTGAAGCAACATCAAAGTCATACCTCTATGGCATGACCACACTGATATTCTTCCCCCTATGAAATTACCATGCAGCATATAGCTAGAACATGTCTACATAGATATATCATTTAAGCATGAATAATGTGATCACAAAAACTCCTAATATACATTATGTACATCATGGTAACGTCTAGATAGTAATAGTACAAGATTAAAAATCAATCAATCACACACACAAGAGAACTAAAAAATAAATTAAAAGATAATGATCGAAAGAGACCTCAAATAAGGGGTATTTTCAAATGTCAGACAATCAAAGGGACATGACTTAGTCAAATTTACACAAATTAAGAAATGAAATATTCAAATGCAAAAGAGGTAAACAAAGGAATGGGGGGAAAAAATAATATATCATATTTAAATTATCAAAAAATCAAGATAATAAAAATTCAAGACACTCAAGGAAGTGCATAAATGAGATAATAAGAAACCAACTTAAAGATATCATACTAGTCCCTAGATATATGTGTTAGCAAAAAATGCTACGTGCATAACATATCGAATACATTATGAAATATATAATCATGGAAAAAGGCATGTGTAAGTGAATTCTTGAAATAAAACATTATAATGTAAAATTACCATATAATAATATAACATAGATGTATTGTGATCATAGAGGTGGATGCCCCAAATATCTTGGTGATGTGAGTAGAGGGAAACCCCAACATCGATAAGTGCATAAATAGTGTATTTGTGTACACCTATATCACACTCAAAATATGTGTGAAATGCATGTATATATAGGAAATATTTATACAACATCTATCAACATGGAACTGACAATATATATGTTGAGGAGCTAATAATATATGTAAATGCTAAAAATATTGTTGGATTTTTAATTTTTTATTTTATTTTTTTGTATTATTGGCATATTTTAGACCTTGTAACCTTAAAATATATATTTTACATTGTTTGGATCATGGTTACATATTTTTAAATGGTACATGGCATGTTCCTCCTCACCTTCTACATGTACAACACAAAAACCAATTATATCATTTAGAATATGGATAAATTTGCCTTCATGAGAAAAAGGAATTCCTTGCTGATTTTGGTAAATTTGTGATTCCATTTTAAATAAAAAAGAGTTCCCAATGTAGATGCATATGGATATTTGGTAGGTAAAACCCAAACCCTTATTTGAATTACTTTATTACCATGATCAATTAGTAGTGTTCTATTTCCCAAGAAGTCTATAAAACCTCCATTGTTTTATAATTTTTAAGATCAAATCCAATATGTTATAAGTGTCTTGTATTTCAAAAATTATTTTTTTGTGTAGGATCAATATGCTTATTCCAAAAATTATCACCACCCATGAATAATGTAATTTCAAAATCTTGTTGTAATATATATTTTTTGTGTTATTCACCTTGGCGGGTTTGTATAGGATGGGGACCTTGGATTGGTCACGTATTGATTAAACCTTGTAGAGAGCCCATATAAATATTAGGAACTCCATATTTTTTTTCATAATGTTCATATCATAATTCATCTCCCTCATTTATGTGAGTAATACAACTTTATTACTTAGAATGGGATATGTTAAGCCCATTTGGATGAGTAAAGATGAATTAATCATATCTATGCACATCCACATATAAATAGGTAAATGAGTCATATTATTTATGATATTCTCTTTATTTCAATGTAAAAATAATAAATCTACTTAAATAAATTGTAACTCCAAATCTAAAGGTCTAAATGCTAACTCATATGATCTCTTTTAAATCAAATAGTATAATCCTGAATGGATTCATCATCACTATATTTGAAATTATGAAAATATCTTAAGGTAAGTTTTGGCACATTATGGATAATGGATTCCATGAAGAATACATATTCTGGTTGTGAAAAACTATTTAAGGAAACTTTTAGTAGGCTATAGAACCAATTATGAGCCTCATTGGAAATGCTTGTATAAAATAATTTTAATAATAGTTTGTCATATTTTTCCCATTGATGAAAAGAATGAACATAGTTAATCATGTGTTCAAATAGGTCCTTATGAAAAACATAGAGGTAAATCTTATAGTTCAAAATCTTGTGGATAAGGGTATCAAATAATACATTGTGAAAGAGGTTGATTGTTGAATGATGAAACATTTGCATTAGTATTGTGGAAATCCATTTGCATTTAAAGTATGGAAACACATTTTTTATTCATATAAATAAGATACTCCATGGGAATGGTGGTGATTTTCATAGGTGTTATCATTGATTCTAATCCATCACCTCTCTTTAATATAGGCATATGAGTATCATCATATTCATGGATAACAAGGGCAAGTTATGAATCACAAAATTTAGGATACCTTGGTAATGGTAATGGATCTCTACATGGTGGTACACTTGGTATATTATTTCAAGATATTGGTTCATTTAATTTTGGTGGAGATATAGAAATTGGTATTTGATGGATATTTTAAAAAGGTATTTTTTTATTATGGTACAAACCTTTTTTATGAGTGAATATTTTGGGAGATAAATATTCCTTTGTTGAAAGACCTTGGTTGCAAGATTTGAATTATTATGAGCCTTTAGAACTTTAAATTTACAATGTTTCCCTTTTATTTGTGCCTTAAATCTTCTTGGTAAACATGCCACGATGTCTTAGTTAACCTTTTGAAAAATACAATGTCAAATAAAGGGAAGAGAGAATCATCACCATTGATTTTTTGGAACATTATTTCGAAATGTTGGAGTTATGTGGGTTTTAATTAATTCATTTGAAAAAATATTCCCCTTATACGCAACTTGAAAATCAATCATGATTTATTTATGTAATTTTTGAAAATTTTGGCAATCAAATGGAGTAACATATTCTTCATAAATGCCAACTTTTGTGGAAGAATGTGTAGGAAGGGAATTATTATATGACTTGCCTTGTTGGTTCCTCATGGATTTTTTTTAAAATCCTAAGCCTTGATGGTATGTATTATATTATAGAGATATGGGTGGGTTATACCTGCTCATGTTTTCCCAATCCTTATCTAGTGTATCCATATTTTAAAAAATATTAGAGGAAAAAATCATATGATGGCATAGGAAATAATAGTAAAGCTATTTACATTCCTTAATATGGATAAAATCATCTCTTGAAATTTTGGGAGCATGGACCTGATTAGAGGGATGGTAGATACCACCATTTAAATATTTGAGATTAGATGCTTTAAAATTTGCAAGATTACAAGATTATTCAATTTTTACCCCTTATTTGATGTAAATTTAGATTGTTTTGGATCATTTCATAATCATAGGACCATCAAAGAAATCAATATCATCGATGATAAGAGAGATAAAGAATACAAATATTATCACAAGACATGTAAGAAACATCTTATATGGTATACTTAGGTAAAAATGATGTTCAATATTGGATTCACCAAATTTTTAACCCTAAAATATAGATGTAGGGAATCTAGTGTTAGAGGTGGGAGAGATGCCCTAAGGCACAAGGATAGTAGACTATTCCTCGAGTAGGCCAATTATTTAGGAAACTCACAAACATATAATAAATTTATTATGATGAGATATATTAAGAATATAAAGTACATATATGATTGACATAAAAATTAAAATAAGATATATAACTAGTTTTGATGCTAATACAGATCTAAATCTAGAACATGAAGAAAGTGGACTAGATTTGGGTTCTAAAATAGTCACTTGATTCTATATATTTAACTAGGTATCCATTGATACTTGGGTTAACCTTGGATTTTTTCCTCAATGTTATAGTTTGAATTGGATATAATGACCTAGATGCTTCTAGGTTATGTGTGGACTTCACTTTGGTGCATTCAAATCTATGTTATGGACTATCACTCATTTTTAGATAGAAAAACCTTAGTTCTTTACCTTTATATTGGTTGTGGAAAAAATAGGTTAGTGGGCACATGGTGTTGATTTTCATTAAATACCCATCTATCAATGAGTGATTCCTACACAACAAATACTATAAATAAGGCCTCAAACTTATGTAGTTTTCTCATATGTATTGGCTTATGTGTGAATCATGCAATGTGTGATAAGCAACTACAATAATGACCTAGATTGTAACTTGGAAAATGTGGGTCATGGAGTGTTCATTAAGTACTTCAAACCTATATATGTGATGTCCTTATGAATGATATGGTAATAGGAGAAAATAGGGAAGATTTGCTCACTTGAGTGGTTGATAAAATTATTTGGTAAGTTACCTTGTGAGTAGGTAATAAGATTCTAGGTCAATAATGCATGAGGGTTAATATTATATGTATACCAACCCCCTTGAGTAATATCTCTCATTAAATCACTTAAAATTACCATATAAATATGTTTCATTTTCATATCATATGACTTTAGGGTACTGGACACTTGTGTTAGGGTAGGACACTTGTGGCAACACAAGTGTTTGGGTAGCTGGAAAATAAGTGTAGGTCCAATAGATACATATATGGAAGGTAAGAAAGTTTATAACATTATAGTAAATATAGCAGATTTGAGTCATCAAAATAACATTTGTCAGACTAAGA
>JARHVA010005079.1:1025000-1045000 GCA_037957365.1 Torreya grandis | reverse complement strand
ACTAATAAAGGGTAACTTGTCCAATTAACTTTATCAAATACCTATATGGCCCCTAATCAACATGAAACGCCATCATCTATATATGACCTACCATAGATACACCAAGGACAATCATATGATCTAGAGTCAAGTATTTCAACATCCAAACAAATATATGATTAAAGATGATATAGTACTCTCAATGAATCCTTAGAATCCATATTTTGTCAACTAGCCATAGCCCATATGATCATCTATCCACTCACTAAGCCTTTTGACTCAAAAGGATCTAAACAATCTTTGTATAGAGAATTATAATACTTTCAACACCATATAATCCAAGGGCATTCTACTAATATATGCCACATTAAAAAAATTATGTGCAATATCTCATTGATTGTGGTGACATCAAAATAAAAATAAAAATAGATGAATCTATGTCTTAGAGTGAGCAAGGGAGGATCTACCAAGATTTGACTCTAAACCATAACAAAAATATTCCATTTCCAAAACAAGTCCAATAAAATAGATCCATCTTTTGTAAACCTATATTTGATAATGAACCCATCTCTAATGAGACTCACTTTTATTATCCTTTCTTTGATCATTTACATGCATTCTAAGATCCCATGTTTGATGAGCCTAGTCTACCAGTCTTTAACAAGACCCTCTTAGATGATACCATATTCAAATAACCCATCATTATCCACCTATCTATCTTTTATACATCACATAAAATCCATTGTTTTCATTAATCCCTTCATCACAAAGCCTCTATCACAAAGTAGAAAGTGAAAAAGGTACTATAGACAATACCATCTAATATGCCCTCCTTGTGGCCACAATCAAAAAAATAGTTATCAATAGAATAAAAATAAAATTAGTATTATAAACATCAAGATCGACATCCTTAACACCATAAAAATATAAATCAAGATTAGCATCGTCATCAAAATCAACATTAGATTCACTATCAACACTCATATCATCAACATCAATATTAGAATCAGAGTTGTCAGCTTCATCAAGATAAAAATAATATATGTCATTGACATATGAATTAGTATTGGATTCAATGTGAGAATTATCATCAATATCTCCATCAAAATCAGGAGTACATGACATCATCTTAAAAATTCCTTCAAATCACTACAACTTTAGAGAACCTTCTTTGATTATTGAAAAGGTTTTTGTTGGAATTTGAGCATGCCCTTGTAGTATCCTTTATGAAGATCATGTTTCTCTCAATGTTTTCACCAACCTCACCAATCCTTTCCTCAATATCCCTCATCATTTTTACATCATTAATATTTTCCATCACCTCAATAATCAATCTCTTAAAGCTCTCAATTACGGCCTATATAATTAGACAATGTTGGACTCCTTCCATAGTAACACACTAGTGGAATAATTAAAGGGGATAATTTTTTTTATCCACTCATAATATCATAAAATCATATTTGATCCAACAATAAATTTAAAAAAATCCAAACAATCAGCCATGTCAACAATTAACATATCCGAAAGTAAACTTCCTTAAGTCACTATGAGAAAATAAAAATAAATCAAGCAATCAAAAATGTCAAGAAAATAAGTTCCATAATAAAAAAATCCTTGAGGCATTAGTAGGAAATTAAAATCAATATCAAGCAATAAATCAAGAGGAGTCTTTTACTGAAAACCTTGGCGAGGTTCTAATAGGTGAACAAATGAGCTTTGCATAATTTCCTTAGGACATCATAAAAACTAATAACATAATGATTGATACTTCTCAAATCATTCATATCAAAGAACATAATATTATTGAGGTTTTAAACCCTATAATATCGAAAATCATGCTGTGTAAAGTATAGGTGGAGCATTTAGAATTATCAATGGTGTATGTGACTATTAAACCCAATCCCTAGTCTCTTGTCAATTTCACCTCCCATCATTATCCTAGCATCCTTTGTACATTATTCATAATCTAAATACTCAAACCTACATGCAACAACCAATACAAATGCCAATAAAAATGTCACCTAATTAAAACTAGGGGATTTGTAATTTGGACATAGTAATTGGGCAAAGAGGCTATTTCTTTCCATGAAGAATGTAAGCCATCACATAGATAAAATCCTGGCATGGTGATTCAAATCCTTGATCAGTCTTCTACCCATTCTCTAGTGATGGGATTATTAATGTAATTGACATTGAAGGAGTTGAATTCATGCAGAAAAGGGGCTATCTCTTTCCACAAAGAATGTAAACCATCGTGGGAACAAAAGCCTTGCATGGTGATTTAGATACAGATCAATCTACTCTCCATTATCTAGTGAGGGGATTAAAAATGTAATAAGTGTTGAAGGAGTTGAATACACACATTTATACTATTGTTGATTTTCTCAGCATCAAGAGACACAAACTGCCTCGAATTGATGGTATTAAACTCAAACCCAACTACCACCATATAATCATTATTTTTTCCATTACTTTACAAAATCCATCTCATCAATATAAAACCTATTAAATGTTAGTTATTATATAAATACTATTTAATATATATGAATATTATCTTCTATAATGTAATATATATTGTAATATAGATGTAAATTTTCAAATATCAATGTAATGAATTTGTATTGAGAATCATAATAGCCCCACAAAAATAGGTTAGTGTATATTTATTTTGAAACATATTTGATTGTGGTTTTATTTATAGACTTCCAAGTTGAATATGCTAAAAGGGATGCAAATTGTTGTTTATTGGTAAAATGAGATTTTATATTTCGTTTTTACATGAGAATATTATAAATAATTCCCTCCAATTTGTTGCATCATATAGAGTTTTTTTTTTTTAAGTTCAGACTGTAAAACAATGCAAAATTCATTTAATCCTATCTTGCTCTCTATTAATTTAATCCTTAAAAATTGGTCTGTGTTTTATTCAAAATTCTTAAATATCTTATTTATTTAAATAAATATGTTGCTGTGTGTGTTAATAAAAGATATAAATTGTCTTATTTTTATTGTGCAAACATTATACCATGTAAAAAAATATTTGCTTTTTCCAAGTTATTTTTAGCTTAACCCTCTTTAATAATCATTCCAGAGAAATCATTATTTTATTCAAAGTGGATGCATAAGATTAGTTGCCACATCACGATCACAAAATGGATAAATATATTTGTTATTTTATTCACACAATAAAACATGTTTTCTTATAGATTTATAAGTTTTTAATCATTTTTTAAAAATCCATAATTTCCAAATGCCACACCATAAACATCTATTGAATTACTTGCACAACCCATGTTAAGTTGTTTAACCTAACATATATTACAATGTGTTTTATTTTGATTTGTTAGTGAATAAATAAAATACATTACAATAGTTAATGTGGTGGTAATTACAGAAAATCCCATGTCATTCAACCCTTAAAAGAGTTTTTTAGATTTCTTTGAGGCATTCAATTCAACTATATGTGAAGTTTTCTGGCTTTGATGGTTGTGATAAGAGTTGCAAGCTGCGGTGGATTAATTACCTCAGACCAAGCATTAAATGAAGGAAATTATCCGAGGAGAGAGAACACCATTATCTAACTTCATATTGTTAATGGACAACAGGTATTAACGATTCTATAGCCCAAAATTACTTAAAAGAAATTATTATTTTTTAATGCCAAAAACATCTATGAATTTATGACTCCGCAAACATGAATGACAAACAAGAATAGATGGAAATACAATAGATGTTAAACAATTGTATAATAGCCCTCCACATTGAAGGGGACTCGAAAGAGAATTCAGATTTTTTCAACTTATTCTAGCCACCAACCAGGTATACTTAACCAAGTGAGTGCTTTGTGTAATTTCAGGCTGATTTTTTTGGGGTCTTTAACTTTATGAGTTTGATCACCGTTAATAGGTGTACGAAGAAGAGTCGGTGGTTGTGATTTCAAGACCAAAATAATTCATTCATATATTATATATATAATTAGGTATATTCTCCTGTCTCTAAGGAACCATGGGGATGAGAGTGTGGAGGGAGGGAACCATGCTAAATAAACTTCTTCTTCTTCTCTTGTGTCGAGTGATTACGCCATCTATGGAGATTGACAAATCAATCAATTGAACAAATGGATGGATTTCAATATCGACTGAGTTACACATCTAAGGGGCAACAAGAGAGATGCCACCGATAGAGACCAACACCACAAGATGAGGGTTTTACTGTTAAAGGACTTAACCAGGCACGTCATGACAAGAGCTGACGACGGCCATTCAACACCTGTATGAACCATACGTTTCACACCATCTTGTTAAGGATAGGGACACTTATTCATATGTCAAGGGACGGTTAAGTTATGTGTGTTGTATCGAATTAAACCATATGTTCCACCACTTGTACAGGCCCACATCAATTCATTTGAGTTTTAATCTTGCCATCGTACTCCATAGGCGCAGTGTTTCATGCATTAGTTGGACCCTTGATCATGTCCAATATAGACCAATATATTGGTAGAATAAGAATGAACATTAATCATTTACAACATCGAATACCAGAGTATCAATCATGTTTACTGCCCATGCATATCAGAAAAATCCATACCCTTCACGCTGCCAATATCGTAGTCCGCTTGATTCATTATGGTAAAATGGGAAATAGTAATAAATTAAATCATTTTATTATTATTACGAGTAGAAAGTTATTATGGTTCCAAATAAATATCACATTAGGTGACGATCTTACTCACCAATTTATGAAGTAAAAAATATAAAATATAAAATAAAGTAGCTAATAGGTATTTATGGTCTATAAAGTGAAAGTACGAAATAAAAAACCAATGTTAATTTATGGTACAAAAACTTTGTGAATAGATTTATGTATTACAAAAATATGGAGGTAAATGATAATTATAGGAAGTAAATGATAATTATAGGAGTTAAATTTTGACAGTGTTTGTAAAGATAACTTAAGATATTTTTCTAGAGGTGGAAGCATCTTCAAAGATAATATAGGACAAGTGATTTTTCATTTTTTTTTCAACATTTCATGGTCTTCAGCAATTACACTAAAGCTCGATCTCTTCCTAGGAGTTTGAGAATTGCCATTGATTCAAATTTTAGGAAATTATTTGTGCAAGATCATTCTCTCTTGATTATCAATGTTGTTAAATCAAAAAGTAATACTCATTGACATCTCAATTTAATCTATCAAGATAGTGTCCATGTCATTGCTTTTTTTAAGGACATTTCTTTCCCCTACAACTATTGTGAGATTAATTCTCCAATAGATTTCTTGGCTAAATTTGGAGCTCTTTACCTTCCTCCTCATGAAGATCAGTACAATAAAGTTAATGAACCAGAATACAATCAAGATAAGAAAAATCAATAGGCAAAGCATCTCAAAACATAACATGTATCAATTTGTATTGAATGATTCAAGCAATTACAAACCATGCATAAATAAGCCTCAACTCAGAATTAGAGTTTACACGCAAAATTTGGAACTCTAAAAAATAATAAAACTTGACCTATTATTTTATGCAGTGGTTATTTTTAGTAAGTTTTGCATGTAAGCATGTGTGGTTTTAAAAATCTCTAAAAATGAACTAAACACTAAAATTAACCTATCCGATGAATATCAACTGAAGCTCAAGTCCTGTTACAAAAACATACAGTTTAAACAAATAGAAAAATATAAAAAAAAATATTACTGACCCTTCCTCCAACCCCCTCCCTAGGAAGAATTCAAAGAATTAGTTAGAAAAGACTTGACTCACATACAACTTCACTTTGTTGAAGATGTGAATGAGGGAATTGGTGGTTTAGCTTTAGTGCTTGAAGGGCATTCTAGTAGCTAGTGACAAAGGCTTTTGGTGTTGGTTTCCTTCGACTTCTCGAAGTGGTTCCGTGGTGTTGCTTCTTTCATACAATTTACACTGCTCAAGATTGAGAAGCTTTTAGACTTTAGTTCTTTAGTCTTCTCTCTTGTTACTAGTTTGTCGACTTTGTCATTGCTTAACTTCCTTCCCATCCCCTGTAATCCATGTAGAAGTTTCTTTTATCTTTCTTAATTTAATTTGTTGACCGAATTATTTTGTACCTTAAGATGAAAAGCCTCTTTTTCCTTTATTATTATCTATTTAAAAAAATTAATAATAATTTCGTACAAACTTTCCGTACTACATGACCCTTAGGTGTACTCGTACCATTGCTAGTTAAATTTATATGATTTCCCATTTTCCAATTGTCGATAAAGCGTACTAGTCTTCTATGGTGGCACACTATTACCAGAGTGAAGGGATTAGTTTTTCCAAAGGAAACTGGAATGGAAAATGTGACAATACAAACGGAAAAGTAATACGCAGAGTAAAAAAATAATTAATGTCACAATAGAAACGGAACAGTTCAAGCGTTGGGATGAAAATTGTAACAGTTTGATTTATTAAAACATTAAATCTCATTTTTTAAGAATTTATGTTGTATCTATATTCTGTATATTAACAGTTTTCTTTAGATCAACAGTTTCAAGAAAGGAAACAAACTCAGCCACTTTGAAAAAAGATAATGAATTTATCAATTTACATTTTCACTTTGGTGGTACGCAAAGATAGCGCTTTTATTCAATGATAAACCACCATTTGATTTCAACCTACATGGCTAAATAAAGGCCTTACAGTATTCAAGAAATAAAAGAAAGGGACAAGATGATCTCAAAAGAGATATTATGAAACACATGTGAAACAATTAATTGCCACATAAATATCTATGGACCACATTTCACATTAAAAACGAAAGAAATTCCTTATTGTCCACATGTGCTAAGGTAATGTCAATCGTAGTGGAAAACTAGGACGAGATTAGAATGGAAGGATTGGACCCACTTTTTTAATCATTTCCCAATAATGAAAATGATATTAACTATAAACATTATTTATCGTTAGGGAAAATATAACATAAAGTAAAGAATAAAGAGTTTAAATGTAATAATAAAAAATATTTAAATTTAAAAAAAATATGTATTTAGTAAAATATGTGTAAATTAATCATGTTTTTTTAGTATTTTATAAATTTCATTTGATTTATAATTTTTTCATAAGGTTGTTTTATATTTCATTTTGAAAATAGGTGAAAAATATAAGTAATGATTGAAGTAGAGATTATTATATGAGTAATATTTTTGATTAAATGTTGTTGAATATCAAATATTTTTCAAAATAAATCGGTGGAGCATCTACATCCTCATAAACTATAAAGATTTGAATTGATTTGTATTAATTTCTAAAGAGGTAAAACAATTACCCTTAATCTCATAGTAATGAGAATATCTTAATACAAGATGATCCTTCTCAGGGTCTATGCAATGCATTTTAAAAATAAAATGTGCTCAAAGAATGGTGTTCTATCTCTATATGTAGGTGGTGGGAACAAAATTTGAATTTTATTAATAGAACCCTCAAACTACAATGTAAATAGAGCCTAATGTAAATTAGAAGTTGGATGAGCCCATCTTCAAAGTGAAGATATGTACTATAATAATGTTGAAAGTTTGAAAAAATAGGTTTCAAGTATTTAACCATTTACATCGAAGATATATATTATAAATGTCATCTCTAATATCCATATTTATCTCCCTTTTAGATACTCCTAATGCATAAATTAAAAAACTATTAATAAAGAAATACATTCATAACAAAGAATTGCAAATTATTTCAATTAATTTTCAATCCTTGATTCTAAGATACAGGCCACATATTTCAACCCCTACATAAAAGAGTTAGGTGTAACAAGTGTGAAAAATAGGAGATTCTTTATCTATATATATTGGGATTGAAGTGGAAACTAATTGTTTCTCAATAATGGTAAGAATAATGGTAACAGGGACATATGTTTGGCTTTCACCACAACATTTCTATCATTTAAATTCAATTAATCTCATTTAATTTATAATACAATAAATTTTAAAATTTAAATTGATCCATTAAAATAAGATATAGAGTGAGACGTGTGATTTTAATTCAAAATTTAATGCAAACTCTACCCATTAACATGAACAATTTGACTAAGTAAAAAAAGATGTGATTTTTTTTTGAAATAGTTTTCCATTGTAATTATGGAAAAGAGTGGTCCAATTTACTTTTTTGGAAAAGAGTGGTCCAATTTATTTTTTTAAGTTGTCTCTTTTTCATTGTAAGGTAACCCTTCCCCTTTTTTTTAATGTGATATATATTTTTTAAAAATTAAAATAAAATTAAGATAACAAAGATGATATAGTGGTTAGTCCTTGTCTTTAATGGATCAATCATATTAGAACTTGTAATGTATTATTGTGTTGAGTTAATTTGAGATATTTAAGAAGTGAAGTTGTAGGTTAATAAGAAAAAGGTTGCATATGAATATTTGCAAAATTTGCATATTATTTAAAATATTATTGAATTATTAGAATAAAATAATTAAATTATAAATTATCATAAGTATATTCAAGTTACAATATTTATGGTATCTATAATAATAATAATATAAATTATTTTAATATCAAATAGAGATAATACATGAAAACATTAATAATATTATAAATAAATAAAATGTATAATTTATTTATTATGATAATAAAAAATAAAATATAAAAATTAAAAATAAAACAATATTAATTTAATATAAATCATTTTTAAATTTTACAATATATAATAATTATAAAATAATATATATTTTTTTTAAAATTTTAATATTTTTTAATAATAGTTCAATTAAAAAATAAAATAAAACAAAATAATTAAAAAAAATGATACTACATTTTTTAATAATTGATACATTTTATAAAATTATTTATTTTTTAAAAAAATTTAAAAAATATCCTTTTGTATTTATTTGACATAATGTAGGGGAATGCGGATAATGAGACAGTGTTCACGGGTTGATACATAGTTATCGGCACACTATGCGCTGAAGATATAATTATATGTTATTCCTATTTTATTGCCTTTATTTTTAGTTATTGTACGTGAACTGTACGTTTTTTTAAAAAAATGTAAGAACATATGTAATATTGTATGATCCATATATTTTTTTAATATATTTAAATATTTTATAATTTCTAAATATAAACTTTAGATAAATTTTATATTTATTATAATAATATATATTTCTAATTTTTTATTGCTTAAATGAAGAATAAAATAATTGAAAAGTAAGATATAAATAAATGATAATATTAAATATTTTTGAGTGAAATTGTATTATTATAAAGAACACATAATATTTTATTAAGATTTATGCAATATATTATTTATAAATAAATTTAAGAAAAAAATTATAATTATCATTAAAATATATATTTTAAGTTATTTAATTAAATAAATAAAAATTAACTAATTATAAAATGATTTTTATAGTTTCTATTTTAACAATAACTAATAAAAAAAGTTAATTCATGTTATATTTTAATAAAAATTTATAATGTAAATATTATAATATTTAATTTTTTTAATAAAATAAAAATATTTATCCCAAGACATTTTATTATACTCTCTATATATAAAACTTTTAATATCACAATACTTCTTGTTTAATATGATGTGAAGGGTTCTTTCTAATAATGATATACCATATTTTCCTCAGCAGAGTCAAAACAGTTAGGGAAAAATTATTATTATTTATTTTATCGATTCTTATAATATTTTGTAAAGCAAGGTAATAACATATAAAAATATTATATAATTATTAAAAATATATTTTTATAGAAATTAACCTACCCTCATCTAACAAGTCACTTATATACAACTCTAATTCATTCTTTTCATATAAATTAAAAATATAAATTTATTCACTAATCTCTAATTTTATACTTTTCCTTATTTTTCTTAAACCATATTTTCTATAGTTTCATTATTTTTATAGTTTCTAAATTTTTCAATAAATCTAAAAAATTTTAAATTTTCTTCTAAATATATATTTCCCTAATTTTTTATACTTTATATTAAATTGTATATTTCATAATTTCATGACCCTTATTATTTCCTTCATTTTCCAAAAAAAATAAAAATTCTCTTCAATTAAAATTTATGTTAAATTGTATATTTTATAATTTTCTAAACCGTGATTTATTAAAATTTATCATTTTGTCCCTGCACCAATTTTTACATAAATTTCAAACTTTAAAAAAATAATAATATTTTTTATTAATACTTTATCTAAACCATAACTTCACCTTTTCTTACCCTAAATTCTATTTTTATTTATTTAGTAAATTTAGTTTAAAAATCTGTTATTTTTTTAATATATAAGCTCTAATTTAACCCCCTGTTTTTAAATGTAAACCCTGTTTTCACTATATTTTTAAAATTTTATTGTTCTTTATTTAAAAATTATAATATTTTATTGTAAAAAAAAGTTGTGGACATTGTTTCCACTTTTACTTAGTTTCAGGAATTTTATAAAAAACATGTATAATCCCTAGTATCCCATATTTTTCTAATTTTGTTCTAAACTATAATTTTAGAACTTCCACAAATTTTTTAATTCTTAAAAATTTCTAAGTGTTTTTTAACTTTCTAAATTTATTTAATTTTTAATAATTTATATTAATATTTTATAATTTTTTTATTAAACTCTATATTTCCGGACCGAAATTATTAATTAAAAAAAAAAAAAATCAAAATTTAATTTTCTTTAATTTTGTTTTAAATATTTTCTTTTTTTAATTTATTAAATAATCGATAATTTTCATTTTTTTCCATAAATTATATATTTATTATTTTATCGACGTTTTCTAATTTCTCAAATATTATTAAATGAATTCCCAAAAAAATAATTTCAATATATATATTTAGATATTTATTTTCTGTTTTTCTATATTTGTATTTGACCTTTCTCCCCCTTTTAATTATATATATATATATATATTTATATATATATATATAACAAATCGACATGTCCACACGTCGGTGACTGATTTTTTCCATCCTTAACTCAGTAACGTAACGTCAAGATTGCCTTTCGGCATATTGACAATTCTCGTGAATTTGAAGGTCGGTAGATGTTTGGAGCCCATCCATAGTTACGACTGGTTGCTTATTTTCATTCTTTCACGTATCCATTGATTTTCTTAATAAACTTCTGTAGTTGTACTTCTGCTTCCCTGTCACGGCTTCCTTATATCAAAATTTCAACACTCTAATACGTTAATTTACTATGGACATCAATGCTTAATATTATTTTGATATAATTTCAACACTCTAATAAGTTAATTTACTATGGACATCAATGCTTAATATTATTTTGATATAAGGAAATTAGGGCTCGCCATGACAGGGAAGCAGAAGTACAACTACAGAAGTTTATTAAGAAAATCAACGGATACGTGAAAGAATGAAAATAAGCAACCAGTCGTAACTATGGATGGGCTCCAAACATCTACCGACCTTCAAATTCACGAGAATTGTCAATATGCCGAAAGGCAATCCTGACGTTACGTTACTGAGTTAAGGATGGAAAAAATCAGTCACGGACGTGTGGACATGTCGATTTGTTGCCACTTTCCACAGTTAGTCTAAGCCAAACTAAACTTGGATAGCGATAGGAAACCGCTGGCAGTGGCCAAAAGACCCGCATGTCGCGTTTGGTGCGTGGAATGTATTTGTTTCCTTCCCGGGGAACTTAATTGGCTAATTTATGTCACATTTGCCCTTCTTGTTCTCATGTCGTATGGAAAAGGGCATACCCTTTACGCTACCCATATTGTAGTACGCTTGATTGATTAGGGTAAATGGGAAATGCTTATAAAATATATGATTTTATTATGGGAATGCTTTATATTATATTAAAAGAATAAAATATAAGTTAGAAAGTTATATAGTAATTTGGGTGGATAATTCATGGTTCAAATTTTACGTCGCGTAAATAAATCAGTTCAAAATATTAATAAATAATTAGACAAAACATGATAAAAGTAATTATAAATAACCAAACAAATTTTTAAGCATAGATCATTGTTTTAGGAGGTAGAGGTGAAGGGTCATTTTTAGGAAGCACCGACCAAGCAAACGGTTTCACGTCCAAGATCTCTTGAGCAATCCAACAATTTAAGGGGTCATCATGTATAGTAATTGACCAACTATCAGTGGGTTGAGTAGAAACAACAACACTCGTCGAAGACTGTTGTGTAGAACCAATATCAGATTTATCATAAGAACTCTAACCACCAATTGTGGGAGGGCGAGGTGAGAAGTGGCCCATACTGTGACACTAACACTTGCTTCTACGCCTTTTGGGAGGAGGTGGCAGGGGCTTGCGTTGCAGGTCGTCTGGTGGAACTCTATTCATAGTGCACGAGGCATTCCCAGTGGTCAAGGAGCTCCTACAGGTGGCAAAGGTCCAGTGCATCTTCTCCAACTGAGCTTGGATCTGCAAGTAAACTGAAGAAATAACAATCCTTTCATTAACATAAAATAAAATTCCACAATCCTCATGATTAAAAATAACATTATTTCTAACTTTTCAAAGCTAAAAGAGGATGATAGCATGAAAAATTTGCCAAAGAAAAGCAATAGAAGCTAGCCAATTTGAATAGTCCCCAAAAAGTATCTACCGCCAAGAGAAGGGATCAGGATGAAAGAGTTGAAATGGGGAGTGAATCCATCACCATGCAAATTGAGCTTCAGGACAAAACTAGAAGAGATGCTTGAAAGATTCAGGCTGCTTGGAAATTGGATAGAAGGGTTGGGGAATGTAGAGCTAGAACAACCTCTCACAAAGGGGGAGCCCATGGAAGATTAAATACCAAAGAAAATAAGCTAACTTGGGATCCAAATTAGGGTGTCACAACATGTTCTAAATGGGCCAGCCAAGTATTGGGAGAGGATTGTAGGCCCCAACATTTGTTGAGCTTGTCAAGAGTTGGGGAGAAAGGACTCATGACCTTATAAAGAAGATCGAGAGAGTAGGCTTTGAAATGCGTATCAGAGTTCCACCTCCAGTCTTACCACCATGCCTTAGGAGGTTAAAGGCCAATCTTATGGAGCATAACATTAGTAAGTAATTCCTAAATGTGAATGATGGAAGGTAAGCATACATTATTAAATTGAAATTTGTTTTTCAAATTAGGCCAGGTGATCCAGTCTCTAGAAGTAAACAAATCATAGATAGTGTGAATCCTTTTATGGAATAATCACAACACTTTAACACTAGACAATTCAGTTAAGGGAATAGAAGAGCTAGTGAGAACAGGGGACCACTATAAATTATGATCATTAAAAAATAACCCTATGCAAAATCCATCCACTACCCACTTTAAGTGGGGTTTGACTACATCGAAATCCTTCCAAATACTTTTGACAAGAAAGGAGCCTATAATATTAATAGGCACATTAGTGATGAGACGGGATTTAAAGCCAATATTCTACCAACTAGTTTTTGCATATGGAGATCTCGAAGAGATACAATGGTGTAGGAGGATTTTCCAAGACTAATTATCCTCATTACCTCGAAAAACCCATTTAATGCTCAAGGCCATACTTTGGAAATAAGTGTCAATTATGCCCATGCCACCTTTATCAAAAGGAAGGTAGAAAATATTATAGGTTACTTGATGAAAGCCTTGGGCCTTGTTAGATTTGGCCCACAGGAAATCTCAGAGAAGCTTGGCTATATTATAATAAGAAGCTTTAGAAGTGGCCTATCAAGAGGAACAATAAACATGAGTGGCCACCAAAATCTTGGTACAAATATGGAACTTACTTGCCAGAGATAGGGGCTTGGTGATTCAATATTCAATTTTCCTTTCAATCTTATTGAGGACATGTTGCTAAAGCTCAGAAGACAAACTATCAAAAGCAAAGGGGATACCCAAGAGCTTAAATTGTTCACCTCGAGTAATCAACTATAAATTAAACCTTTAAAGTCACTCAAGGATCAATATCATGCTTTGCTGGAAGCACTGGGTTTTCTTCCATTAAAGGTTGGAGCTCGAAGCCAGACAAAAGGTATCCAGGAATTGCATAGCTTCACTAAAAGTGGACTCTTGCTCTTCAAGCATGAGAAAGGTGTCATTTGCAAAGTGGCCATTAATGTGATGAGAGGTGCAGTCGATAAACATAATGCCATAAACAAGGCCCTATGAGGCCTTATAAGCTAAAAGGTAACACAGGGATTTTGCAGCTATAACATAGAGTGTTAGAGAAAGGGGACACACTTGTTGGATAGAACATTCGAGCTTGATCCCTTGGGTTTGATATCCATTAATAGTGAGTCAGGCAAAGGCATCATGAAGCAAGGTATATATAGCACCAATAAAATAAGGACCAATGTCGAGAGCCTCGAGCATGGAAAAAATAAAATGTGACTCAATCTTGTCATAAGCCTTTTCAAAATGTAGATTTAGGAAAATAATTCTTTGAAGAGAGGCACAAGCCCAGGCCATGACCTCCCAAACTAGAATAAGATTATCCAAGATATACCTCCCTCAAATAAAACAAGTTTGTCCTAGTCTAGAAATGGTAGGTAAGATTAGCTGAATGCAGTTGGTGAGGGATTCAGCAATAATCTCATAAGAGACATTTAGCATGGTTATCAGCCTCCAACTAGTGAGAAGCTTAGGATCTCAGGCTTTGGGAATAAATTTGATATTGCCTTGATTGATCTTGGGGCTAATAGATCAATTGCATAGGGCTTCTTTGTAGACCTATAACAAGTCAGGGTCAATGAACTCCCAAGTGGCTTTGTAAAACTTGTAATGGAAGTCATCAAGGCTAGGTGCTTTGTCATTACTCATAGAGTTCAAAGCCTCTATAAGCTCCTATAGGGTGAGCATGGCATCACATAACTGCTGCTCCACAAGTTTGAGTGTGTTAGGCATCACTTTGAGGCAATTTTGAAGAACATGGGACTACTCATTCATAAAAGGTTGGGTGTACAAAACCTTCTTATAAAGCTCAAGAAAGGTCGAGAGATATCAGAATAGGAGGTCAGCAGGGATTGAGCCACTTGAATGGATTTAATTTTCCCATGACCTTGCTTGGCTTTCAACACTTTAAAGAACTCTTTAGAGGTTTTGTCACCAATTCTGAGCCAATGTAGTTGAGCATAAAGTTGGGTGCCTCTAGCTGCATGACTATCTGCCACCTTGAGGTGGTGTTTGAGGGAGACAATTAGGCTTTAAAGTTGTATGATGAAATGATTAGTCTCAAGGGAGGCACAAATTCATTTGAATTCTTAGAATGTAGCCTCCTCTGAAGGCTTGTGAATCTAGAAAATATGTTTTCCATAGTTATCGAGGAAGGAGGTGGTGTGAAGAATGGACTCATTCCACCACTCAATCTAGTTGGTAGTGTATAGGGGCCATGAGGCTAGGTCCTTAGATCAAGTGGATGAGTTGGATGGTTCCAGCATGACTCAGCATAAAAGTATTGACATAAAAATGGAATATTTGGCACATTGTACTACCTGGAAGTCCATTCCACTTTACAAGAGATGGGAGAGTGGTTTGACAAAATAATATCTAAGTGGACACTGATAGGATGGCTATCAATGCTAGAAATATAAACAATATTTTGCTCTAACATATTAAAGTGGTCTAGTCATTTGAGCACATGGTGATCCCTAGTTTCATAGTTGGACCATGCAAACCAAAATGTGTGATTAAATGTCCACCACTAAAAGAGAGGGTATGTCATCCCTGATTTATTATTGAAATAGTAACAACACACAAATAAATGGGAAGGGCCCAAACTTTATCTTAGGGGTATCCATTCATATTAAAGTCATTGCACAAAAGCCACTGTCAAGAGGTATCCTGTCTACCAAATATTGCTACAACAGGAAGTGGTCAAGTTCATCATTGGGAATATAGATGTCGAGGATGACATAAGGATGTCCACCAATGTCAAGAATAATTAACACTACCCAGTGTGACATATCATTCCCCACAGAAAAGATGCCAGAGGAGACTAGAAGAGTAACTAAAATATATGCACTGTCATATCCTGCCTCATGCAAGGTGGTGACCCAGATGGCATCTAGCCAAATATTATGCAAGTTCATCTAGAGGAGAAAGTCAAAAAATTTAACTTCTTGAAAATAGGGAGTGTTTGGAAAATTAATCTACCAATACGTATCTCACACATATTATTTACGGGTAGAATCTATAAGAATGATTATATTCTATGATAAAACATTCATAGGGAGGGATCATCCATTTGAAGCTCCCCTTGCCCATCCTAAAGATCTGCCAACACTACAAAGCTATTGTGTTGGTGAGTGTGAGAAATTATGCCACCTGAAATGTAGAGATGTTTAACATCACGTTACTCCTGAGGAAAGATAGCACCCTCGCAAGGTGGGCTATAAGACCACCTTGAGAATGAGCCATTGGTCGAGTGAACCTTAGCCAGAGGCATCTTGAAATTCTAGGAGGTCAGATAAATGCTCTAAGGGTTGGGAGGATCCAAGTTGGAAGGAGACAACAAAGAAGTCCCCTAAGAGGGTGTGACAACTAGAGGAGAATCCTCTCAAGGTAGTGGTTCGAGTGTGCTTTGTGGCTTAGGACCCAATACCTAGTTAGAGGAAACTATGGTCTAACCATCACCTTTGTCTTTTGGTTTTGGCTTTTTAGACTGATGAGGTAGTTGAGGATGCTTGGGATGACCCATACGAAGACAATCCTTGATACAGTGGTCCAAGGCTTGACAAAAGAAGAAAGTGATGGGAAAGTTGAAATATACAACCTTCTGTGACAAATGGGTTTCTCCAACTTGGATTTCAATGAACTCCAACATCTTTTTGGAGAGGTTAACCTCCACATAGAAATGCTTGTTAGGGTGGGGGGAGAACCACCTATCTAGTTCAATCGTAACCACACATCTTATAGGAACATATATTTGTGGGATAAAATCCTAAAGGTCAACTAACAGATTGGGAAGTTCAACCGACAGATTGGGAAGTTCAACCCAAACATGGACATGAAGGGTGACATTGTCAAAAACCTTAAAATCATGTGATAAGGGAGACAAAATCATAATTTGATTGTGAAGGAACCAAACACTGGACTTCAAAAGAATTAGCCTAGTCTTAGAGGGTTCCTTAATGGTAAAAAATAAAAATTCATTAGTAAGGTTTCGGATTCTAGAGACATAGAACCCTAGTGGCTCTTAGTGGTTACTGAGCCAGTTTTGGAGTTAATCCTTTGATGGGATGCAGTAAACAAAATAAGCAATAATAGAACAATTTTCATACCACTTGCAACATTGTTCAATAGCAGTAGTAGGAATACTGAGCTACAGAAGGGAGGGGGTAGAGGGATTACGTCGTCATAGACTTTTAGAACAAACTTCCAAGCTCGTTTGGGAACCATTAGCTCTGTTTCCTACATCAACAAATGTAGTAGAGCATGGAAAAGTCATAAATATAGGACCTACCTGCCCATACAACAATGTGTTGAGTGCATTTAATACATCATAACCCTAAAAAAAATTAATGGGATTCATGATATGATACAATGAGACAAAAAATGTGAACAAGTAAATGCAAACCATGAAAAAATACCTAATACAATGATTTCTCCTCTCTCAATCCATAAAAATATAAGATTTTATTATTATGAAAATTAGAAAGTTATCATGGTTCCCAATAACTCTCACATTAAGTGGTGGTCATACGCAACAATCTATTAGGTAAAGAAATAAATTAATTGATAAGAATTAAAGGTTTATTGAATGAAAGTAGAAAAAAATTAAAAAATCAAAGTTCATTCGTTGACTCCAAAAGAATTGTGCATAAAGTTACGTATCACAAAAATATAAAAAAGGTGGATCATCTTTAAGAGGAATTGAATCCAAAGTAGAGAGTTCGATTGGTGGGGGATTAGGTATCTTTTAAATTACCCTGTCTAATTTATATGTCAATATACAAACAAAATAAAAATCTAAGTTCAGATAAAGGTCTGCTATCGACAATATTTAAGATGTAGATTGAAAATGAGCATGTTTAATTATAAATGTTTTATCGAAAGGACGAAAAAAAAGGCCAACTACCTTATTTTAAGGGAAAGACAAGAATCCAATTAAATATACAAACCTATGATAAAGGCTTACACTTTAGAGCAAATTTCTTCTCTTAAACTTGGATCTATAGATATTAAAAAGTGAACACACAATTTTTTTTATTAAGAGAAAATTATTGAAATAAAAGATAATTTAAAAAAACAATAAATTTTTTGAAACTTCAAAAATTGAAAAGCAATATATATTATAAAAAATTTCAATTAAAATAAATATAGGTTGATTGTTATGTAAAATATTGAAAAAGAAAAATCAAATAATTGAAGGACTTGGGATTAAAAAGAGAAGATATACTATAAAATCATTTTTTAATATACTCCGTCAGTAATAAGTTTTAATATATTTAGCTTATCACATGCTAGACTTTTAGCATAAATAAACTCTAGATGGTGTAATGGCTCTCCCAAATAAAAGCCCTTATAAACAAGACAAAAAGAAAGTGAACTAGTTTCGAGTCTGTCTTGACCTGCCAAATGTGACAGAGGAAAAAACGTTGTGTCTTAAGAAAAAAATTCAATCCCCATTGACTATTAAACTTTCCTAAAGCCAATGAAAATGGATTAAATATGCTATTAAAATATTCCAAGGAAAACTATCTAATTAGTGTATAAAATATTCAACGTTAATCTTTCAATTAAATCGGTAGATGTTGTATTTTTAATATATGAAGTATGATACATTATATGATATTTTAAATCAGGATAATGGAAAGAAAGTTTGAAGAGAGAAACTTATGATTCTTTTATAGGTGGTGAAGAATTTATTAAGACATAAATTTATAATTTATTATTGGAACGTTTCAATAAGATTATTATTAATAAAATAATAATTTATAAAAAGTTACGAAGTAAGGTATTCTATTAGTATTCACAATTTAAAGTTTACATCGGAAGAAAATACAAACTCAAATAAATAAGATATAAATAGAAATAATGAATAAAACACAAGTTAAAGTAATTGAAGTAAAATAAAACAAACTTCAATATCTCTCTGAAAAATTAAGATAGACTCATTCTTAACGAAATTTACCACTATTTATATTGGAGAACCAAATTCTAAGTCTTCATAATAATTCAATGATACAATAATTTTCTTTATAAAATATATTTATTACTCTTTTTTTTAAATAAATTCAATAAACTCTTTTTACAAAAATAATTATTAACCCAAGATATTCATTATCTTTTTTAAATACTTATTTGAAATCTCGATAAAACCATTACTTTTTTTCAATTTAAAATTTAAAAAACACATGATTCAAAATTATTGATAACAAAAGACTTTTGAAATTTATATAGTAAGACAAGTGTTGACCTATAAAAATAGAAGTAATGTTGGGTTCAATATCAAGTAAGCAGATATGGTAAAGTAATTAAAATATGTGATGTGGTGATACGCCACACCTAATACCACAATCATCATTGCTAATAAGGGCTGGCATGTCCTCACAAATGTTAAGCTACTAAATTTACGAATATTATTGACGACATTTGAAAGGAGATAATGATTAATGTTTATTATGTTGTTTTTTTTTATTTTTTTATTTTTTCATTTTTTTAAATAATAAAAAATGTGTGGCTTGAGGAATGTATTAATGTAAGTTTTTTTATATAATAATAATCATAGTTGGTTATCTATTTATAAATGATATTTAATTTTTAATGTAAATTTTAATTTGTAAATTTTGTACATTTTTATTATAAATAAATGTAAGAAAAATAAAAAACTCAAAATCTCAAAAAAAATTAAATTTTTTTTCTGTTTTAATATATACATTGATAGGCCACTAAAACTAACATGTAAATAAAAAACATATAAAATATATAATAACATAAAATATAATAACATTGAATAATACATTTTTGAACATAGTAGAAATTCATGCTTATTTTACAAATCTACACATTAATTTTTAAATTACCTAAAAATACAAACTATATGTTATAATATAGTGGAAAACTGGACATGAAAATACCGAAAATCTATT
>JARHVA010005079.1:892500-1020000 GCA_037957365.1 Torreya grandis | reverse complement strand
AATAAAAATATTACTAAACATGTAAATAATGGAAATAAATAAGTGAAAACGTTAAAAAAATATAAAACTATAACATATACCACTATATACTACAATTAACAAACGTTAAAAACTATTAAAAAATACAAAAACATTATGACAAACTATTAACTGAAAATAAAAGACTAAATCAATCCACTATTGGTTAGTGTCTTGACGACATTTAGGAAAGACAAATCAACACAAACGAATGGAGTGATAATGCAGGTGTTCTATGTGACATAACTGCCCAAGATTTGTTTTACATCCCACTTAAAAAGCTAAAGTTTTTTCTGTTGCTCATGTTACACCATGTGTATGTAGGGAGGTGTTATATGTGCGTCACATTTTTCATCTTTTACTTTGGATTAATACATCAATGTGGACAACACATGGAAACATTTAGAATTCTATAGAGCAAAGTTCAAAATAAATGATTATATGATATGATAGATATACTAGATTTTTCATAATTATGTGCACAGATCTCAGTTATTGGTATGGTGGTGGAAAGGTACAATGAGCATCAAATCAAAATCATAATGAGATAACAATGTTTTTGGGTCATCTACTACGATAGTGATCTGCAAATGATCTAAGTCTGATTAGTTTATATTAGTAAAATGTATGTTTTAAAGAAAGTTTCAAAAAAAATTCATCCTAAGTTAAATGAGATAGTGGTTAGTCTTATCACAAATAGATATTACACCAAATACATTATTTACAAATAATTATCTTAATGTTTTACCAGTATAACATAATGCATCATCACCGATAACAAATAGAAAAAAATAATTTCTATATTTTAATTTATTAAAAAAAAAAAACAATCTTATAAAATATATTATATATAAATGATTTTCAATGATTAGTAACTCATTAAATGTGGTATTATTTTCTGGTTATTTCAAAACAAACCAAATTAAAACCAAAAAAATAGTTGAAGGCGTAGCTTCATGATGAGTTAGCTACAACCCCCACCACTCTCACCCCCCCCCCCCAGCAAAAAAAAAAAAAAAAAGAAGAAATACTAATAATAAAAAATATAATATTATTATTATATAATCAATAATATATAGTATATCAATTCCTCTAATGTTTATTACCTTTGTAATCACATCACTAGAGAATGGATGATAGACTGATCAGGATCTTAATTACCATGGCAAGATTTTGTCTACATGATCACTTACATTCTTCATGGAAAGAGATAGCCTCATCTCTTAGTAACTGTCTCAAAGCTACAAAGTACATGCCACATGGTTACATAAGGAGGCATATTTATAATCAATGTGAAAGTAGTCTTAAAGGAGTCAGCGGTTGAGAAAATCCATCCCAAGTGGTTGATAACATTTGTAGGTTTAGGTCTCAATGTTGTAGAAAATTAGGTGTTTGGATCATGGGCCTAATCAGGGACTTGTCTGACTCTCTAGGTCAGATTCAGGATTGTTTCAATGTGGTGCATGCCTTGACTATTCCTATGGCACTCAACAATTGACACTCGATTGCACTAGGATCACTTCACATAAGGCGCAACCCTTATGTTCTCACCCAAAGCACAACAGAGAAGGGATTAGGGTCTATGTTGGGCTACTTGTGCCATGGTTAAACTCTATCCTTCAAGGACTTTGGTTAGTGAAATGATGGTTATGTATTCATGGGCACAAGATGTCCTAGGATAGGGGAAATCCCACTATCTTCTAGGTGCACACAAATGTGATTTAGGTCAATAGCTTCATGGGCACAACTGTTTGGTATCCTTGGCTTAATGGCATTCAAGCGCTTGAGGGGAAACTAGGTATCTAGTTGAAGGATTTAGGCATAGGTTTGTGCTTAGGAATGGGTATCATTGAGAGGCATAGGGCCTTACACATAATTAGATAATTTCCTATATTGGGCATGGGAGTCCTCATGACTACAGGAATTCCATAGTCAATTTAGGTTAGAAACTTGTGAGAGATCACCATACATACTAAAAACTTAAGAATTCAATCAATTAAACATTGCACAAAGATTTTCTCAATAATAAATTTCAACAACAATACATATATAAGTCAATAAAAACTAAGGATATGCTCTACTCAAGATGCTAAAGGACCAGAGGCTCATAATCAAGCTTGGGCATTATAATGGAGATCATCAAAGGCATCTCGAACTAAGCTATGACTCTAATGGTGAACATAACTTCTAGAATCAATCTACCAAGGTTTCACTACTCCACTCATCTCTCTTGGTAACTGGACTCTGCTTCCTTTTATAGAGCTTCAGGGCATCATAGGTTCTTGAAGAACAGAGCATGCTGATTACTAATCTTGTGGTGGAGGTACTCATTCTACCATCTCCACTATGCTATCTTTAATGAGTAGTCATTATATTGTGTGCTCGCTTCCCAATGATGATCGAGCCAAAAAGGAGTAGTTAGCTGCTTGCCAATTGGTGCCAATAGATGACAAAACAATAATCATGATAAGTGATTGCATCATGCCTAAGTGTTTGTTATGTTGGCATAGATTCTATACTTAGACAGATTTGGGGCCCAACATTACCCCAAACAAAAATGTTAGTTTATCCTCAAACTAAGCTTCCAATGCCTTAGGTGAAAAAAAATCAAGTGCATGCTCCTTTAGTTCCACTTTGAAGTCTTCAAAACTCTAAGTTATGAGTATTATTTCTTCTATTGTATTGTCTATTGTTGTAGAGGTGGTGCTAACGGAGAGCATGTCAATTTTCTCCAACTCTTCTCGAAAGGTGTGTAACTTCTCCTTTGCCTTTGTTATGCCTCCATGGATGATCTCTCCTTGCTCACAAGCCTTTGTTTGTAATGTGTGGAAGAGATCTTCCAGGTCTTGCTCCTAGGTATTGATGTGGGCACTCAAAGTGTTGACCTATGCGATTATCTGAACATGCTTAGACCTAATCATAGTGTATGCATTAACCATTAGTGTATCCTCCTTTAATTCCACTTTAAAGTCTTCAAAACTCTAAATTATGAGTATTATTTCTTCTATTGTATTGTATATTTTTGTAGAGGTGGTGCTAATAGAGAGCATGTGAATTTTCTCCAACTCTCGAAAGGTGTGTAACTTCTCCTGTGCCTTTGTTATGCCTCCATGGATGATCTCTCCTTGCTCACAAGCCTTTATTGTAATGTGTGGAAGAGATCTTCCAGGTCTTGCTCCTGGGTATTGATGTGGGCACTCAAAGTGTTGACCTATGCCATTATCTGAACATGCTTAGACCTAATCATAGTGTATGAATTTATCATTAGTGCATCATTTTCCCCTTTTGACTTTTTAATATGTGTATCGATGACTGACACCTAGGTGGTGAAGTTGTAAAATATCACATCAACCACTTCTATGCCTTCTTCTAGCATCATAAAGAGGTCTTCCACCTCTTCAATTTTTTACAGTGATATCTTACTTTATGCTGACACAAGGGTTCTCTTCTTCTTCTAGATCTGAATGCACCTTCAACCTTTGGAGCATCTGCTCCATTACCGCACCCACCTTATCGAACTCCAAAAAATTTGAAGTGAGAATGCCATCCAGGAGGGATCAGCCAGTTGCTACAAATTAAATATGATGGCCTTGTTCTTTTCCTCTTCTTTTAGCATGATCTTATTCCAACTTGAGTCTCTAACATCATTGATGATGTTCTTGTATGCTGCCTCTAAATCCATTCAGATGAGGGCATTAGTCGACCTTACTAGATTCATTATGTAGGGGTTTGAAAAAATTGATTCCTCCCCCTCCTCTTGTTAGTCTACGCTAAAGATCACCTTATGTGGTACCTCAAATTAAGGCTCATCCATGTTATTATCGAAGGTGAAGGATAATTTTTGGTTTGTTAGTGTTGTGGTGGATCTAAGGGGCATGTACTCCATCATGTAATAGTCTCCACCATGAACCCCTTTTGTGCCTCCTCTCATAGGCTTAGCTCAACTTCTACTTCATGGATGGCTAATTTCATCTACTCTAACTCTTCTTCATCAGATATAGCATGTTCTTTAATGCTTTCTCCATATGTGTTTTGTTTGTCTAGTAGGGGTTATTCCTAAGACTTGTCCCCTTCATTCATTTCTTTTTTCTCTTTAGCTCTAACTTTGCCCTCTTAAATATGTTGGGTTTCAGTTGTGCTCTATGTTTGCTTCTATAATATACTAGTATCAAATTCCTTGTCTCCAAGCATCCCCTTACTACTTGGGCACACATGTGGTGCAACATCCTCCATTATGTTGTTGGTGCCTCTATTGCTTTGTCCTTTATGAGTTCCACACTTACGATAACCCTCTTTTCTTCTTTTTCTCCCCTAGCCTTTTCCTTTTCAGCCTTATTTATCTTTGTGTTTCTCTTCATGATCACAACTATCTTTTCCTCCTTGGCCCTTATTTCCTCAACCTTGGCTTTATCGATCTTTGCTTGGGTCATGCCCTTGGCCTTCATGGACTCCCTTCTTTGATGTAACTCTAGCACCAATTCTATATGGTCCTTACTGAGGCCCATTTGCATCTATTAGGGCCTCTTCTCCTCTTCATCTTGCTAAGGCTATGTCATGGGGTCTATGGTTGGGATGTTTGATAGTTTTTATGCTTCCCCAAGTATGATAGTAGTGACACCCTAGAGAGCCTCATTAATTTTAGCTATGCTAGGTTCTTCCTCTATTTCTTCTTCTTGGATGATATACACCCTCTTCCCTCATGCCGTCTACACTTCTAATTCCCCTTGTGATTCTTACACCTCCATTTCTACCAAGGTTATTGTGGGCATTGCCACTGGCCCCTTCGACTTCTTCTTTTCCTTCTCCCTTGGCTTGGGTGATATGATTCCTATCATGAAGACCATGCACTTCTTCACTGGTGTAGAGGGGGTAGCTTCATCTTTAAAAATGATCTTAAAATTAAGGTTCTCTTGTATTTCTTCCAAGGTTTCTCCCCAATTTTTTTGAGTGGACTTGCTTGGTGCCACTAGTGCCAACTCTCCTTCTTTGTCAACCTAAATAGGGAGGTCATCATCTTTCTCTGCACTCATGCTTCCCTTCCTTGTCTTCATCCCATAGAAGAGCCTATGGATGTGCCCAAGGATGACTTATTTTTCAAGGTGATAGATGTCAATGGCATCTGAATCATCTTCCTTAACTTTGGTTGCTTTGCCCCTTGGGTAGACATATTGACACCTCAATCTACATATTTATGCATCCACGATCTTCACTGAGATATCCACCTTTTTGACATTAGATATTCTTCGTAAAACCTTTTTGAAGTAGTTGGTTGAATACACAAGGAAGTTTTTTCCAAGCAGAGTGATTCCTATCTGCAAGTGCCAGTTGAATGATGTTGAAGTGTTTCATGATGGTGAAGGTCATCATTCCAAATAGACTCTAGCAGAGTTTTTCTAGGATGTGCCATTCTTCTTTGAATACTTCAATACACCACATGCATCATCCCATTACTTAGAATTTATACTTTGGCATGGAGGTGGGGGCAAGTGTAGTTCTAGTATTTTAGTGTCATGCAGTCATGGTGCACTCAAAACACCCATAAGTTATCCTTATCACCATCAGGCACGTTGATCTCCTCCATCATAATTCAGATCAACATGGAACCCCATCAAAAGGTCTTTTCCATCATATGGTATTCAAGCATGTTCTTTATCATATCTTTGGTGATGAACATGGTGATGTTGAATTTCATCCCCTGCACCATGTGGTAAGCAATGCATAGGTGGGCCTTTGTTACATCTACCCACTGGCTACCTAGGCAATGTTTGGAACTCACCAGGAATGTAGCTGCCCTCATCCCAGGATTGTTGATGTCTTTGATCATTAATGTTAAGCCTCATTTTTAGTAACCTAGGAGCTTTGTGCCCATTTTGACTTATGACTCATTTTCCATCATCTGGTACATGTCTACACCAAAGCTTTAGAGTCTAGTGATTCAGACGATGAGGTTTATAGGCAACCTCATGTGCCTCCTTGTAAAGTAAAACCTATCCTTATGGATACACGAGAGGAGAAACTATAAAAGTTCCTCCAACTTTGCAAAACTTGACAACTCATAGAGTTGCATCACACCGATGATTGTCATCTTGTCTCAAATTGAGATATCAAATAGTGTTGTGCCTTATGGATTATTTTCCCCTATGTTTACCACCCAGTCTTGTGCTAGGTCATTCACATTGTTGGAGTTTTTGTGGTTTTAATCTTTTAGGTGGCAATTGTGCATGAATAATTCCCAATTTTATCCCATCAACACCTATTTAGGAAACTGCATGTCTTAGTAGGACATCTTCTCAAGTGATTTCAGATCAATTTGTGTGATGCTCACTCTTACTAGTAGTGCCGCTATTTTTTCAGTTATGGCTTCTGCTACTAGTCATGCTTTTTTGACATCTTTTTGCACCTACTGTGGGGCTAAGCTCATCCACTTTTTTCCCATTTTTAATCTACTAGTGTTAAATCATAGTCTATTCATCTTTTTGATTCATTTAATATTTGTTGGTGCTTCATGACCTCATGAGGTCTATGACTATATGTTCGGCTCTAAAGTTTTGTGTACTGTAAATGGCGACGTCGATGTCACTTTAGTTTTTAGCTACCTGGTTCTCTCTTAATTCCTACCCCTTTCTTTCTTCTGCTAACCTCATAGGGAAAGCAATTCATTTCTTTACACAATCATTCACTTTTGGTATCTAGGCGTGCTTAGGGTTTCACTGCAGCAGGGTCTCCTTGGTTTGGCTCTCTGGTTCACTAGGTTTGATCAATTCAAATTAGCACAAGGTTTGTGCCCAAACATAGTCTTTTATTCACTACTTTATACCTCTATTCTCGTCAACCACCTTAATTACAGTTGAATAATGGCATGGTAGTGCCTAAATTCCATGGGATTTGCTATGCCCTATAAAATATACCAAAATCTTCTTTTATTACAACATTCAATGTGGATCTATGTGCCTCTACCACCACCTCATTAACTTCTTCTAATGACTATTTGGTGAAGTGATGTGTATTTTGAATGACTAGTTCATGCCTTTCTTTGGGTGGATTTCAACTTTCCTTGATGATGTTCTCCTATACTTTGTTCACTTGGCATGACCTTCACCTTCAATATGGTAACCTGGGCACAACACCTCATATGTACATGGTTCAGCCTCCTTGGTCCCATTTCCTATTCTAGCTACATTTCTATTTCAAACATGCTTGTCTATCTTGGTTGATTTTACTACACTTTCATCTTCTTACCTTGGCCTTTCATACCCCATACAAATCCCTTGCACTGACCCTCTAGTGTGACATTCCTATCTGATCTCTTATGCACGATCATGTTGTACATCTTCACTCTATCTTGTGTGACTCTTTTAGTTCACATTTGATCTAATTATGGTGAGCTTCATGCTCCTAGAGACTTAGGTGCTTATGAAATAGCCTCACTCAACTCACTTGACTTGTATTATGCTTGGAAGCACTGAACTAACCCTTCTATGGACCTAAAGATGCCTCGATTCTTGAATCTTTTGCATCAATATTTGGTGCACCTTGTGTCTAACTCTATAAAACTTCACGCACCCATAACTTAGGTTTTTGGCCTCAAGAACTTTGAAGATCAACCGTGCTTGACTCACTTGATTGGAGTTATGGGTGAAAATACTAGCATCATTTTAATGGCAGCCTCAAAGCATCGCTTATTCACCTACCACATCAAAATTTCAAACACCATCCAAAAAATGAACTTGTTTGGCTTGTGCCAATCTTTATTCTGGTCACTCAATAAAATTGACTCGTGATCAATAATTTGGTGTCTAATATCGCAAGGACCACCCTATTACTGATGTAACTTCAATCGGTTGACATTGAAATGCCTAGAGAGAATTTCACATCATAATGTGTGCAAATTTCATGTGCCAGTCTCTAGGATGTTGTGGATGATATATGAGCCCTTCCACCTTATCTATAGTTTTCCTGAGTGCTTGTTATAATTGGAGTCATAGAGAAAAATGAATGCCCTTATTTTAGCACTTTGTGATTTATATGTTTTTCAAGCTAGAGTTTTTGGCATGCTTTTTCTATTTATTGGATCCACTTTGCTTAGGTGCACATCTCATCTAAGTGCTCTAAGTCCTCCAGCCTTGCATTCAAAAATTCTTGGTCATCTAAATGACCAATTCACAAGATGCACAAAGATGGCACCAAGAACTCCATTGGCAGAATCTCCTCAATGCCAATATTAGTTGAAATGGTGTAGCCTTGTTCAGGGGCTTGTAGGTTGTGCAATATACCCATAACACTACTAACACTCGATCATCACAATCCTTGTGACCAACATTATATATCTTTGTGATGCATGTCTCAAAGATATTTTTGAATGCCTTAGCTATGCCATTCACTTGGGGATGGTAAGGGGTTGTCTTGTGGTGCACCACCATGTATCTTGTTAGCAGGATTCACATAGTTTCAATAATGAAGTGTGTGCCATTATTTCTATTCAATTTGAGTGGGCACCCATACCAAATTATGATGTTTTCCCATATGAACCTTGTGGCTATGGTAGATGCACATTTTTTAGTTGGCATGGCCTTGACACACTTGGTAAAATAGTTAGTGACCGTTAGAATGTACCTTGCACTTATACAACATGTGGTGGGAGTAATTGGCTAAAAACATTTGATGGCCCATTTCTCAAATAGTTCCTGTGAAAGAATGGGGATGAGAGGCATCTCATCTTGGTGGTTGGGATTCACTATGCACTGGCATATGTTACATGTCTTGGTGTAATCCTTTGCATCTTGAAATTGACTTGGCCACCACAAGCTTTACTGTAACACCTTGTGCACTATTGCATCTCCTACATAATGGCATCCTTATATCCCATCATTTGATTCATGTAGGATGGATTCCCTTTCATGCTCCAAAACACATCAGTGTCAAACTTCATCTTGGCCCAGTTTGTAGAGTTCCCCACTAATAAGCTAAAAAGGGGTGGAATGAAATGAGATGTTTCTTTTCTTTTGTTATCATTATTTGGGGCATCGATGTAGATGTTATAAAGGTGGCCATATCTACCAAGTCCTCAAGGGTGCACTATATTCTATACAATTATACATCTAGCATATCATCCGTAATTGGCACTATTACATCGCCATAGTCTATATGAAATAAATGGTCTAGCACTAAGTTCTATATTACATGCTTGATGACAATAGAGAATTGGAATTCTTGAAATATAATAATCCATCTCCAAATGTGTCTCTGAAGAATAAGCTTATTCATGAGGTACTTAAATGCCTCATTATATATGAAAAAGATGAATGGGGTTGCCAAAAAATAGTCTTAAATTTTTAAGGGCATAGAACATGGTGAGTGCCTCATGCTCATTTTCGGTATAGCTCTGATCTACCTGTGTTAATTTTTTGCTAGCAAAGGAAATGGGATGATGTATATTGCCTTCACTAGGGTGCAGTAAAATTGTGCCAATAACATATCCCAAAGCATCGACATGGACATGGAATGGGGTCATCTAGTTAAGAAATTGCAAGATAGGCATACTAGCCAATCTAAGCTTTAGGGTCTCAAAGTCATCCTCTTTCAATTCAACCCAATAAAATGGTCCATCCTTGTGTACGAGCTCTTCTAGTAGTGCCACAATCTTTGCACAACTTTTTATAAATTTTATATAATACTAATGCAGGAGCATCACCATATGCATGTAAAATTTATGTTGTCAAGAGCATAATAGGTATATTAATTCATAATAAGCCATTCTTGAGGCATTATAAGTTTTTTTTAAGTCATTTAAGGCCTTTGGAGAGTTTCCCTCCAAAACTAGATTTGAATTTTCAAATGTTCCTTATGTAATTACATTAAAAAATTGTAATGGTTTGAGAGTTATATGAGTTGTGATAGGTCCATAGGAGTGTGCAAAGTATAAAATGGTCTTATAGAACTTATTGGAGGTCATGGTCATCTTGAAATCTAGAAAGAGTAAATGTAACAAGTAGTCCATGAGAATAGGGTCAAAATTTTCTATCTTGTGTCTAAGTGGTTGGAGAGAATCTTGAGCAAAATTGGAGCATTCTAAACTTGGATAAGACTTCAACAACTTGATTTGAATCTATCCTATAAATATGGAGGTGTACAAGACCATCCACAAGCCTAAAAGGCAACATTTTTCCATTGTAAAAAAAATCTCCAGTCTGCCAACACTTTGGCAGAAGTCTGTGTATGTTTTTAGGATTTCTTTATTGTGAATAAGGGGGTTTTGTGTTAAAATTGTTTGTATTTAAATTAATTTCATATTATTATATGTGATCCAAGTGTTATTGAATTGATTTCAACCTTAAGACATAGATTGAGTTCCTGAAACCCTTGAAATTTTTTATTTTTGTATGTACAGTCATATACAGTGGTGTTTTTGCACATGTAAAACGTTGTATGGAAGAAAATTAGCTATTGGAGATGTTAGAGGAGTGAGTTGAGCTCCTATTCTAGGTGGTATAAAATAAAAAAAAGTCAACAATCTCTATGAAAAATCAATTAAAATCTCTCGGTCTCCCTATTTTCTGTGTAAACCAAAACACAAATTTTGGTCACTAAAAAGGCCATAACACATAAAATACTAATCCAAACGACTTGATTATTTTTGGAAAAGTTAGATAAAATTATTTGTGATGTAATCCAAGTTTTATCATGCCAAAAGGAGCTATATATTTGCAGATATAGATGACTGTGTTTTTATCTGCCTGTAGGTGCTCATTTTTCGAAAATTGTCAAAAAGTCAAAGTTGAGTTTTCCTTACTTTGGAGTGCTATAACTTGGTATAAGGCTTGGATCATATTTATTATGTTTGAAATACCTTAATAAATTTTTTTTCAGATTGAATAAGAGGATAATAATGATTTTGACCTATTGGAGGCACAATTAGGCCTAATAAGACCTACAAGCTTTTGAACAAGGTAAGGAGTTTAGAGATAAAATTCAATATCTTAGAGTCTTATTTATTATATGAGGATTGAAACATGTTAGATACATTGAATTACATGTGTTTAAACTTATTTTAAGCTTCAAATAGATGCATACTAGAGATTGAATACCTAAAGCTCCATTGAGGCTTGAGAAGCTAGTAAGGGTTTCAAGCATCATAAGGAAGAGGAAGATCAGGAAAGAAGATTTGGTTGCAGAGCTAGAAAGAGTATAATATTGCATGGATGGATTATCAAAGACTAAATACAGGCTTAAGATACAGTGTAACACTTCCTTGAAGAGTAAAATGGGTATAAACATGTATTATCTCATTCAAGACATTTGATTATTTTGTATAGACGAATGCCTCAATGAATCTTTGTTTGTAAAGTGAGTGTGGTACCTATAAAATACCCATAGTGGTCAAGAAATATGAAAACATATTTCTATGTGGAAGGACTCTGGAGCTGAATGATGATTGCAATATTCACTAGATCAACAAGCAATACACCTTTACAAATGATATGATCGAGCAGGGTTTGAAATGGTGTTACAAAGATGCTGTTTTTCAAGTTTAGGGATATTTAAAGTTGCCTTCACCTCTCAAACATTAGGTGTAGGTTATCAAAATGGTATTTGATGAGTCCACACACCTATCCAGTCATTTAGGTAAACCTAGAGGAACTTGTGGGTGAAGTCATTAAATGAGGTGATCACCACACTAGAGAACATGGCTAGCATATTATTGAGTCTAAAGGGCATAATGTTATAATCAAAAAATCCCCATTCAATTGAAAAGGCTATTTTGGTATTCTCCTCATCATCAATCTAGACTTAATGATATCTAGAGAATCCATTAGTAAAGGTATAGATCTCATAGCATGTGATGCCTCTAAGACTTCATCGGTGAATGGAGTCGAGAAGGGGTCATTGATGCATGCGATAGTAAACATTCTATAATTGATGCAAATTAAAATGTACCCATCCTTATTGATGCTTATCACCATCAGGCTCACCTAATCAAAATCTTGTATAGGTTAAATAACCCCTATGACCAATATTTCATCAATCTCTATTTTGACCTTGGCATGGAGGTTGGGATTCATCCTATAGGAGTGTTTTTTTACCAGTCTTGCATTGTTGATTAACTTTATGCTCATCTTCCCAACACACGGGTGGGTGCCCTTCATATCCTGATAAGTCCTATGAAACAAATCTTGGAATTCTTTCAGGAGGTCTATGATGTGTGATAGCTCTGCATCAGATCAATAGGCACTTAGATTAGCCATATTTGTCTCTCCTTCTATGTTTATGTCCACTTTGATGGTATTTAGTGGTGTATGGTATGGATCATTCTTCTCCTGGTGTGAGTCCTTAACTTACTAATTTCCCTAAGTTGTCTATACATGAATATGAGTGGGATCTTCCTTAGTGGGAGCACTATCATGCACTTGGTGTACGTGTTTTCTTCTGGTGGTCGGTGTTTTCTAGTAGCGCTCCTTCCAAGTTTCATCATATTCTTTACTTGAGTTGTAGTTGAGAATTTTTTCCTCAAACAAAGTTGAGAGCACCAACCATTTTTCCCAAAATATGTCTGTTAGGCTCTCCTTGAGGATGGTGGTGTCCTTGAATACTACCCTTTGAATTACATGTAGTGGCTTGACCAATTCTAAGTTCTATGAGGAAAAGGAGAAGGCATGCACAAACTTCTCCTTAAGGGTATCCAAATTGGTTATCTCTTAACACATCTCACTGAACACATATCATGCTTGCACCCATGTCTTTAGAGTGCTATAAAAGGCGTGCACCCATAAGTTCTTTGGTGTAGTTGTGCCAAAGTCAATCAATGTCTCTTCGCATAGGTGCACATATGCCATGGGATCAGATTCACTAGAGTACGATGATATACTAAGTTCACATTACTCCTCTTGAAACTAGTGCAAATGGCTACTTTTACCTCTAGTCAGGTTATAAATTTAAAGTTTTATACTACCCACCAACCTGCAGTAGTGCTTATCAAGGTATACACTAGTACGCCCATTCTATCTATTTCTTTGGGACGCATGATTCAAGGTCATGGACATATCTTTCCACTAGGTTTCTCCCTTCAAATTTTGGGAGTTTTATAATATTTCCCTTGCTTAGGTAGAGTACCTTCTTTCCTTTCTCCCATGGCACGAGACCCATCATTTCAAAGCATGATCAATCTAGACCCAGTGAGTCCTCACAAGATTTTGTGCCTTTATGCACACCAAGAAACATCTACGAATAATGGACTTATATGCCTCTTCAACCCATCAATTTTAAGAAACACCGATGGTGCCTGAGGTAGACTACCCATTCTCCCAAGATAAAACTCCTTGATCAGAAGGGTTGAGATTCTTGGTGCCTTATGCCATGATGTTATATATATAGTTGATCTCATCCTCTAGATCAATGTTCTCCACATATGGGGGTCTGTGGTCACTTGAGAGGGGAATCACTACCCTTTCCTTGCTATTTTCAAAGGTTAAATATCACTTCTTGAAGTGTGTATATGCATTATTAGCATAACAACATGACCTTCATAGATACGTTGGATAGTTATCTTATTCAACCAAATCGATTAAATTGAAGTTAGCATGGAATTTGACACCCATAATATATACAATGACATACTTAAAAAAGCTGATTGGTTATGCTTGAGTCTTGTTGGCCATGAAGATTACATGGGGTGAAGGTCTCAAGGTTGGCCTACCCATCTTTTCCCATGCATTTTTGGTTAGGATGTTGACCTCTACACCTATGTCAATAAGGACCTCATAGAAGGACCATCCATCGATGGTGGTATTCACCAAGAATTCTTGGTCATACTCTGTATTCTAGGTGTGCCTGACCTCTTGCACCCTTTTCATGCATAGCATGCAAATTCTAACTAACTACTATCTTGAATGTTCTAGAAGTAGGTTCTTTAATAGGGGCAACATCCTTTTTATTTGTAGGAGGTAAAAAATCTCCATCAACTCTTATAGTTTAGCCTCCTATCCATCCTACGTTTTTCAATAAGCAATAGCTATTTACTATAGGTCTCACAGTAATTGGAGCTCTCCTTGTAGGTTCTGGATCACACTCATGGCTTGTTGTAACACATCCTTTTGGCATACAGGGTCTAGGTAAGGCATGACTTTAGGTTATACCTATGTAATGCACTCAGTGTAGCTCAATATCCCATTTTCCTAGCATAACTCCAATGTTGATACAACTGATAGATGAGTGGTGAGTCCACTTTGAGTAATTTCCTATACTTTGATTGACTTTGTGCATGTTGGCTACACCTTTGGAGCCTTTTTTACCTATTTAGACTCACGCCTAATCATCCTTATGCCTATGTCGATGCTCAACTTGCTTTGGGTTAGTTTTTTGTAAATTTTAGGGCATTCTTTGACCTTGTGTGTTCCTCAAAAATACCCACACATTGGATGCATAGGACAATCATGATGATAGTGCTCGATCAAATTGTACTTTTAAGTTGATTGTGATGGGAACCTTTATCCATCACATCTACCACCTCACCCTCTAGCACCTCTCTATATCCCATATCCTATATTCTTCTAGCCATAACACTCATTTCCTTGGTCTCTTTTCCTTCCTACTACCAACATTTCTTATCGTGTGCCTCTCCCCATGTTCTCATGCATCTCATCAATTATGCGTGAATCAACTATGTTATGAGTATAAGCATCACATAATTGGTAATAGGTAGTTGTATTGACCTGATTGGCACATTGTACCAAAGGGAAATTACAAACATCATGAACCTCATGACAAACTTCATAGCTGAAGAGAAGTGTGCTCACATTCCTTCGAGGTTAGTTTTTTTTATTATGGCCCTTTGTCTGCTATCAGTGCACCACAACCCATTTCAAGCATATTATAATGAACTACTAGCCAAATATTGTAGTTGGGATGTCATAGATGCAATCTAATTCTTCATGAAAGATATAATTCATGTATCAACGCTCCCCACTAGCTCAGCTCTGAGCTTAGATTCAAGTGCTTCTTGAGGGTCTATAAATGTTTTCATGGATAATGCCCTTCTAAAAGGTACTAGGAATCCTCTAATGAACCATTGTGTATGTTGGGAGGGGTGAATATCATAAGGGAGTTTGGAAAGGATAGTCTTGAATCTGGCATCATACAAGCACTTGCTCTCTAATAGTCCCTGATTGATCTCTTTGATCGTGGCAATGCTCTGCTGCTCAAACTTAGGTATATCAAACTCCTTCAAGAAGGCTTCTTTCAGGGTGTCCTAATCAATCATAGCCTAGTTAGGATCATAATTCCTATACCAATTATGGGTATGATTAATTAAGGTTATCACAAACAAGGTTACCTTGTGCTCAGACTGGGTTATTCCCTGAGCATGCCATTGTAACTCGCATTTAAGCACATGCTCTATGACATTCTCCATGCCTTGATACTCAAGCAGATGCATGGTCATCTCATAATAAATATAGGGTGGGGGATAAATTAATGTCTGAGATGCTTATCCTCTTAGTACTTATCCTAGCATTGGTTCTCCAAGACCTCTAACCACTAGGCCAAGCGCTGGTCTTGTGGTTATTAATAGCACCATAGAAGATGATGGCGTTATACTACCAATTAGTGGAATAGGGTTGCTTCCTCTAGGCAATTGCCAAGGATATGTAGCTAACATTAGCTATATTGGGGTGCTTGTTATCACATTCTATCAATTTGGAATAGCACCTTGAGGTCTAGAGGTATCCTCGCTTACTTCCTCATAAGGAATAACTTGTTTAATAATAAAAGTTTGGTCTAAATCTATAAAATGATCAAAGTCTAAGTTGACAATGAGGTCAGTTGTCAATTTTCTATCTTCCTATGGGGGGTCTAGCATATGAGCTTTGCCACAAGCTCAAAGGTGATAGGTGCATCCAATGTGTTGTTTCCAAAACCAGCTTAGCTCATTTTTGGGAACAACCCCTTATGAAACTTGTCCGTTTCGTCTTTCATCTCTCTAAGTTTGTTCTCAAGGCGGGTTTTTCTCATTCTCATCTTGGTCTACCTAGAACTTGTGAAATTCATGAAACACGTCTTCCCAAAAAGTGAAGGCCATTAAGGTCTCAAAACATTCTGGGAACCAAGTCCCCTTTTCAGACTACCTCTTCTAAGAGTTAGTCTTTTCTTCCTTTCCCTACAGGGGCGGCAAATTTTGCCGCCTCTCCATTTCCCTTGTTTTTGTGCAAAGGCAACAAATTTTGCCGCCCCTGCACTTTTCCCTGCAAGGGCAGAAAATTTTGCCACCCTTGCACTTTGGCATGCAAGGGCGGCAAATTTTACCACCCTTGCACAGATTTACCAGAACATGCAAGGGCAGAAAATTTTACTGCCCTTGCATGTCTCAGTAATCATGCGCGGTATTTGTGGCCACGCATGGTGGGTTGTTGGGGTAGGTTTTTCACCCCATATAAGCTGATTTGAGCCTATATTTCCTCATTGCTTCCTCTTCTCCTCCTACCTCTTGCATCTTAGCGACCTAGTTAACGAGTCGAAGTGCATTTTAGCGGATTCAACCTCGTGGTGCGCACAGTTTCTCAAGTTGGTTTTGTTTTTTGGCATTTGTATTCATTTTCTTCTCTTGCTTTTGCTTAGTGTTAGGTGTTTTTGTTTTTGTTTTGTTTTTCCTTTCTCTTCCCCCCTGCCCGCGTGCTTCCTCTCCACCTTGCCGCGGGCATGGTTTTCTCCCCCATCTTAGCCTACAAATTTCTCTTCCCTCTTTAGCCCACGTTCAACCCTTAGGGTGGCAAATTCCACCCCCTATGTCGACCCTCATTGCAAGGGCGGTGATTTTTGCCGCCCCTGCAGACCCCCTTGCAAGGGCGGAAAATTTCACCGCCCTTACCCCTTTTTCTCCTCCAGTCTGCAAGGGCTGTGAAATTTGCCACCTATACAGCCGGTCTTTGTAAAGGCAGCAAATTTCGCCACCCTTACACTTTCTATTCGAGCATGTAGGGGCAACAAATTTTGCTGCCCGTGCATCTTTCCCTCAGATTTTCCTAACTCCCAGGAATTTTCCGAGTTATCCTTTTCTTTCCCTTTCTTCCTCATTTTTCGCTCCTTCTTTCGACCTGACCTATTTAAGTAACCTCCGTGGTCATAATCACTCAGAATGCATTTTCCCTATTTTTCATCTCTCTCCTAATTACTGTAATCATGACTGCAGTTTAATCAGCGAACTCTTGCACATCTGCTCCCATCCGATCGAGATCATTCTCGATGACAGAAGCATCTCCCAAGAAGGCAAAAATGATGAAATACAAGTATCAGGGTGTCCTCCCCCTCACTTTTGTCACATCCAACGTTGATGATATCTGGGACACTGAGATCAGCCATGTGGACATGGTAGAATTCCTAGCACAGACAAAGGCAACGAATGCAAGCACCGAGATGAAGAGGATTGTCAATAGTAACATCCACCTGGTGGCCGCCTTTCTGGTAGTTGTGCATCATACCAAATTTGTCCTCTAATGCACGCACTTCTAAAACAAAGAGACCAGGTCAGTCTCAGATGCCAGTGGCAACATGGTGATTCGGTTGGACCCTGAATTCATCGACAAAGTTTTCATGTGCCCTCCAGCCACCGAAGTAACCCAAATTGACTTCGGGGATGCACAAAAGGAATATGATAAAGACCCTAAGAGGGTGAAGAAAGTTATGAACCATAAGTGGTTAAAGTCCCCTAGAACAAGCTTATCTAGATGGCCATGGAACTTCCCTAGGAGCGATTTCGTCAAAGAAGTTGGTGATTTGATCACCCTTCTCAGCAGAGTATGGGGCCTCCCATCTTCTTCACAGTTCCATGAATGGATGTACCCATTCATCAAGATCATCCTCTAGGGCAAACAAGCCATCTTTTAGGGAGAGCAGATCAGCAACACCCTCCATGATCAGTTGACCAAGGTGCATACCTCTCACAGGTTCTACATGACTTTGTACCCAGTTTACACAGCTATCGCAATGCAGTCTTTCCCGAGATTAACTACTGAAGGAGATAGAAAGATGACCCCAGTCTACTCATATTATCCTCAGCTAACGTTTCAAGGGTCAACCCATCACTTCAAGAGAGTAAATGACGCTTTCTTCATCATGTTTTTATGTCTCTTCGACCCACAGCTCGAGCAGAAGAGAATATCAGACGAGGCCTGGGCAGTGGTCAATGATTACAGATGCATGTTCCTTTAGTTCCCCACATTCTGTTATCTTTAGGTCAGCTTTTACCAAGGCTACCCCTACATGCTCCCCAGGTTCCCTTCAGATAAATTAGTTCTAATGAAACTTTGCCGACAACTAGTTGTCGTGCATACTAGACAGATGGAACTAAAGAGACCAGGTTTCAAGTTTCCAATCGAGATTGGCAGGTATTTTGTTGCAACATCAACCAAAGCCAAGGTCATGGAAATCGAAATACAGATGGTTACTTTAAAGCCATTCAAAAGATGAGAAAAATTTGACTACAAAGGAGTCAAGGAGAAGATCAGAAGGAAAACTCAGTCCCATGAACCAATGATTGAAGATATCTGGGTAGACCTGAGGATGGCTGAGGAAATTAGGAAAATGGACTATTGCAGGCTGACACTGGAGCAAATTGAATATCTCAGGCTTGCAGAGATCTCCTCTAGTCTAATCGATGATGGGAACATCATAAATAGCAGGTATCTGGCAGAGAAGGTTGCTAGTTCCCCTCTCCCTCCAGTTCAGTGGTCTCAAAAGGAGCTGACTTCTCTGAGAAAAAATTCAAACCAATATTTGCTAACACTAATGATTGGTTAGCAGCCAAAGAAATCACCCTGAGGGAATTTGTTACAGGTTCAGAGGCTGAATACCAGGCAAAATTAAAGAGGAAAGCAGAGAACAGAACTAAAAACAAAGGTGATGTCCCTTCTCCTTCTAGGCCTCACAAGCCTAGAATCATCTGTGTATCTAAGAAACCTAAGGCCACTGAAGAGCCTGTAGTGGCAACAAAAGGAACTGAGGAATAGAGCCCTCAGGCACAGGCAGCTCAGCCCATGGAGAAAGATGATCAGCCGTCAGGGCAACCTAGCACTGGGCCTCCACTCTCACAGGAACAAGCGCAACCGAGCAAGAGCGTATCTCCTTCTCCCCCTCAGTCTCCCATCTCTCCTATCAGTGTTCCCTCCTCCAGAGCTACTTCTCCTTCTAGGGTCATATTTGGTGATCCTCAGGGCCCTTCTAGAAGTTCCCCTTGCTCTTCTGGATCCATTCCAAGTCTATCCTCTCCTTCCTTTAACTTGTCAGCAAGCCCTGCACCCGAGCCAGAATCATTAGTCGATGCAGTTTCACCAGTTACTCTGACTACAACTACTGTCACCACTAGCAGTGTGGAAGCTGCTACAGTAACACCAGTAGAGCAACCATTGCCATAATAGGTACTTCTCTCTCACCTTGGATGTCTGCTTTCACGCTAAAAAGAAAGAAGATGGCCATCTCCCCAGATGAGTTTGACTTTGGCAAAATAGTGTTGGTGAAAGCAAAGGCTCCTAAGAGGCCAAGAATCCTCTCCAAATTGGTCGAAGAAAAGGGACAATTTTTTTTGGAAATTGCCAAGCCTCCACAAAACGCGACCCTTGAGGGTTTCGAGATGAGCAGCTATTCCATCTCTCATGTTGAACTTGGCAAAGTTACTCACAAAGGTGTGAAAAGCGATCTTCAGTCGGCTATGGACATCATGGTCCAAAAATTTGACAGAGAGAAGGAGATGAAGGATTATTACAAGGCCAAAGCAGAGCAACTAACGGCAGTAATAAAAAGGTTCACTCTTCCTTCTGAAGCAGCAACTCCAGAGGCCTTCTCCGTGGATGACTCAGTCATTCAAAAAGTAGAAAAAACTTATTTGAAAGGGAAACTCCTAGAGGACTATATTGAAAAGATGCATACTCAAGGAGTTTCTCTGCTTACAGAAGTAGCAGAAAAGACAGGAAAAATGAAGAAGGTAAAAACACAGGTAGATGATTTTGTCTCCCTTATCTCTCAAGAGATTGATAGCTTGGAGAAAAATCTCGACAGATGGAAAGAAATGAAAGATCTCAAGAAGAGCACCCTGATATCTATCGGTGTCATCTCCAACAAGGACTCCTATGTTGAGATCAAGGAGTCACTGACCTTCAGAATCCAAGTACTCAAAGGCTTAATTGATGATCTTAAAGCTTTCAAGGAAGCTAGTGAGAAGAGTGACCTGCGCCTGCTGAATAAATTAGAAGAGCTGCCATGCGACTTAACCTCTAAGGAAAATCAATTCCTTCTGGCAGAAGAGATGATTCAAAATTTGAAGGAAATGATTTGGAGATATTTTGAAGAAAAATCCTTCTCAATGTCTTTGGTGGACAGCATTCTAGATGCTCAGTTAACTTTGGAGAATCTAAAATCCAGGTTAACCAGCCACACTAAAGCTGTCATAGCATTGAAGGACGCATTGATCGGAGCCAGTCTAAGAATGCAGTTGCACCAGACAGCATGGGAATTCAGGCATCTATCGCCATGTACGATGCTCATCTGAAAAAGTCTGGCAGCAAGAACTGAATCTCTCCCCTTCTTTCTTCTTCTCTCTTTACGCACTTTTGTTTTGTGCAAAGTGCATGCAATTTTGAAATATGTAATTACATGTAAAAGGTTTAGAAAAATATCTGAAAGTCAAAGATGAGTCATCTTTGACTAAGATATTTTGTATATTTTACTTTTTTCTCTTTTTGAGGATTTTCTCCCTATATATAGTGGGGACCTCATTTGTAAATGATCTTGGAAAAATTAATAGCAAACACTCTGCTGAAATTGAAGCAACTTTTGAGACTTTGTGCTCAAATTTGTAAATCATATTTTGTTGAATGAATGAGAAGTAGGTTATTTCAGACTTTGTGTTGAGATTGTCTGTGTTATTTAGGAAATAGTTCTTATGTCCTTTTTCCTAGTAATATCTTATTTATCTAATTTAATAAGCAAAGTCGGTGTGTTAGTATTATCTGAGGGCATTTCTGGAAGGTAGAAGATAGAATTTGTGTTGCTTTTATCTTTGAGATTCAGTTATCTTTTGTAGTTTCAAGTGAAGACTTTGTGCTTCACTTCACTCTATGGTTGTACTTGTTCTGAATCGGTGAAGGAGACTACGGAAGACTTTGTGCTTACGTGAGTGTCCTTGAGAACTTCGTCACTTCAGGTGATTTTTTGCTCCATGTTTGGTACCAATCCTGAAAGAAGAGGAATGTTGTTGGCTGGGGACTAGGATTTCCCCCTTTTGTTCTTTATACATTACTTCTAAAAAAATAGAAGTAGATGCTGTGATACCACCCCATGTGTTATTTTCTACTTAATTACATACATATAGCACATAAATATCTATAGGGAACCTCCCCTTGATGAGAGGAGAGATTTACTTCGTCCAGATCTGGTAAACCCATACTTTTCGTGGTGTAAATCTCCCTATGCTGTCGCTGATATACCCATTTTGTCATCAGTTAGTTGAAGACAAAATATTCACCCAACACAATGCATTTCAAATGGTTAGTTTCTACATGGATCCCAAGCATTCACCCATCGACCGTGGAGTGTCTTCCGTGGATTCAAGGGTTCCTTCCTCTGGGTGTTGCTTCCATTCAAAATATCCATCCCCATGCCCTTCTATATTGTTACGGGTGCTCTCAACACTTCTAGGTTCCATATATTCCATCAGCCCATGCCTCCTCTTGTTATATTCCTATCTTCTTATCTCTCAGGTGTTAATCTACTCGACCCCTTCTATTGTGCCTCACTTACACCTCCCCTTCTTCCTTGTTGCACTACTCATACATAAGATGACTTTATCCTTCCATCCTCATGGTCTTAAAACTATAATCAAACATCAGCTTCTTGAGTTTGGTGCCAAGTTATTTCATAAACTCACCTCTAGGTTTACATGTAGTTGTTCAATGCCCATTGCCACCATTTATCTATGGCTCAAGTTTAGGTTCCATCTAAGTTCTCTAACATCTCTAGGTGATCTTTCATCCACTTGAGGCATTTTTAATAGCTTCAAATTCTATGTGTCACATAAGTAGCCAACCATCGATACACTTAATCCCATAGTTCACAAAAGAAAACCTTGTATAGGACATCATACAAGTGGTTTTGGAACCACTTACTTAGGTTCTATCCCATAAGTTGGATGCCTCAGTGTAAAGTTGTCTTCCACTCATTCCAACTAGTGCTTGATGTTCTCAAAAGAGATTCGGAGCATTTTTTTGGTACACCATCGCAACAAAAAAATTCAATAGGGTCCTGACAATAGTTACAAAATGTTGTTGAAAAGTAGGTGTTTCAGTGATGGGCCTAATCAGGCACTTGTCTAACTATTTAGGTCAGATTTGGGCTTATTTTGATGTGGTGTAGGCATTGACTATTCTCATGGTGATTAACATTTGACACTTGATTATGCTATCATCCCTTCACATAAGGTGCAAGCCTTATGTTCTCACTCAAAATATAGTGGAGAAGGGACTGAGGTCTGTGTTGGGCTACTTGTGCCTTGGCATAGTTATATCCTTTAAGGACTTTTGTTAGTGCAATAATAGTTGTGTATTCATGGGTGCAAGTTATCCTAGGATGGGGTAAAACCCACTATCTATCAGGCAAAAGTGGATGTGATTTAGGTCAATAGCCTCATGGATGCAAGCCTTTGGTAACCTTAGCTTAATGGCATTCAGGTGATTGAGGGATAATTGGGTATCTAGTCGAAGGACTTAGGCATATGTTTTTGCTTAGGTGTAGGTATCATTATTAGGCACATGGCCTTACCCATACTTAGAGCATTTCCTATATTGGGTGTAGGAGTCCTCATCAGCTACATGCATGTCATAGTCAAGTTAGGTTAGAAGCTCACAAGGTATCACCATACATATTACATATTTAAGCATTCAACCCATTAAACATTGTAAAAAGATTTCCTCATTAATAGAGTTTAACAATGATACATATATACATCAATAAAAACTAAGCATATGCTCTACTTAAGCTGTTGAAGGTTTGAAGCCTCATAGGCAAGCTTGGGCATTACAATGGGGAGCATCAAAGGCATCCTGAACTAAGCTCTAACTCTAATGGAGAACATAACATCTAGAATCAATCTGCTAGGGCTTCGCTACTTCACTCGTCTCTCTCTTTCTATCTGGACTCTACTTCGTTTTATAAAGATTCAAGGCATGTTAGGTTCTTGAAAAATACAGCACGTCGATTACTAAACTAGTGCTAGAGGTATTCATTCCACTATCTCCACTATGTTGTCTTTAATGAGAAGTCACTGTCCCATGCACCCACTTCCCAATGATGATTGAGCCAAAAAAATCTTATTAGCTACTTGCCAGTTAGCACCACTAGATGGCAAAGCAACAATCATGATAAGTGATTGCCTCACACCCAAGTGTCTATTATTTTGGCATATATTATATACTTAAATGGATTTGGGGCCCAACACTCAAGCATTAGGGGATGCACACATCCTACACTTTAAAGGTGAATATACTCAAGAGACAAATAGAAAAAACTTATAGATTCCTTATGGAAGTGTGTTGTCTAGGTTATTGCTTACATTCTTCATGGGTCAAAGTTTTAAACTTCATGCCACATGGATGCATAAAGGGACATCACACATGATTCAATGTAAATGTTGTGGTAGAGGAGTCATTGGTTTAAAGAATTGGTTGCAAATGCCACAAAGAGTTTGTGGGTTTAGTTATCAAGGGATTCCCACATCCTAAACTTAAAAGGGTAAAATACTTTGGTAATGAAAAGAAAAAAATATGCATTCTTTCTGAGATGGTTTTGTCTACATGATCGCTTACATTCTTCATGTGTCAAAGATGTAAATTGCATGTTGCGTAGATGCATAAATGGGCTTACATAGTGTTATCCATCATGTCCACTCATTGCTTTCCTTTCCTTGGATGAAAAACTCTATAAGGGTTGTGAAAGTGGTTGAACATATGTTTATAGTGTGGCATTTGGGCATTAACCTATTTTTACGAATCCATTATCATTCTCATTGCAAAGATGTATGGTTCACCTTCCTATTTTCCCCTGATGAAGGATCACACATAATGATTTGAAATGTTGAGATCAAAAACTCAAACACAATTTTGGTTAGTCCAATGTCAAATCCCTACCAATATGTACATTCTCTCCAAGAGATATGGTGGCTAAATTTATTATAATATATTATATACTAGCAGAAGGGGGGATCAATGGCTTGGAGTTTAGGCTAGCAATGATTAGAATCAATGAGTTGGGGTCCTTACGAATATATTGAAGCTGATAAGATATTAGAGGGAGCCCAAATGAAAATGAGACACCAATATAGGCCAAAAGAGGGCCAATGAAAGGGATACGTGAGAAAGGGTCTAGGAGGCATGGGACTTTGTACAGAAGGCTAGGAAAACTAGAAAAACTTTGGGTAAGTGCTAAAAGGGCCTAGGAAAGACTAGAAGAGGTCTGAGAAGTCTGCATATGTGTTGGGAAATTAACAAAACTCCACAAGAGTGCATCTTTAAATCCTAGCGTGCTTGTAAACATGTAAATATACGCTTAAACACTTGAAATTCCCATTAATAGGGTTAGTCCACAAAACATATAAGCTTGATCAATATGATATTTCTTAATTTAGAAAAAAAGCTAGCTATGATTATGCCAAACACCAAAACCTACAATGTCAAAGACCTTGATTACAAGATATTGGAGCAAAACTAAACTATAGTGGATGATACTAAAGATCATTGTTGAGCCAACAATAAAAATAAAATATATTAGAATATACCCAAATCTGCTTTTGATTATACTTTGATGGATGTCAAAAACATGTTCTTATAGCGGATTTTGATTCCAGAAAGAATGATGATATGGATGATCCCTGATTATAGCCCTGGTTTCTTTGTGACCTATTTTATGTTAGTTTCACCTCTCCTTTTAGTTTAGCATTTAACTTAATTTCTATAACTATGACATCTAAAGAACTACATCACAAAGAGAAATAGGATAATGATGAGGGATAATGACCGGGTATTTCATGTGATATCATACAATAGAGGGCCCATATCATGCACATGCCCCGAATTTAGGGTAGTCATTGAATTTACATACCCTACACCCACTATAAAGGGGTTGGAGGCAATACATAGAGGTTATGGAGTTAATCTTCATGCTTTTGTTCTAATAGAAGTGAGTATCAAACCTTTTGTAAAGTGCATACCACATAAATGTATAACAAGACATCGTTCATGACACAATGTAAATGTCATGGTAAAGGACTAACCAGTTGAGACAAAAGACCACTACTTGGTAATCGTTTCCAAATCGCACGAAAAATTGGTAAGTTTAATTCTTATGTAATACGAGACGATCACATAAAAAAGAACTATACTCCACAAATAAATAGAAAACACTTACGAAATAAAATTATGATAAATTAAATAAACAATTCTTACAATATTCCTTGCATCCTCGAAACAACTAGTAGTATACAAATAATGTTATCACATGTAGCCACGTGAATGGAACAAATATTGTTGATGGACAGCGATTGCAAAAGAAGCTAAACGTTGGATCCTAGATCGTGTAAATGGAAGAATGGAACAACACGTGGGTAGCAGATCTTTGACTGGTCAATGAGGTAAGCTGCAAGTTGATATAAGGTACACGATCTTCCCACGACACGGTCACAGTCAACTGCATTGTGTTACGTGTTTGGCAGAATAAAGTCGATACTATCTGTCGACAACGATAAATGTAGATCTGACTAGGATGTAACTAAAATACTTTTAACTTATCCAAAGTAACTTCAAATTCTCTGAAAAAAACCTATGCATATCAAAAGCAGCACGCTCTTTTGTAATTTCCTACGAACTTTTTCAGACGAAGTAATCTCTCCATCGAACGGAAACTAATAAATGCTGTGGCTATGCCACGTACAATGTTCAAAATCTCATTCTTTTTTGATACCAAATCTTATTTTGGTCCGAGTTTTAAAATATAAAATTCTTCGTTATTTTATTCATATGATAATGTTATATATTTATGGACTTTACATTTCCATAAACCAAGGAGATATGCTTAATCTATATTTCTTAATATTTTTCGCTCAATTCCAAAATCACTCAACCAACTTATTCTTTCTCATATTAAAATTATACATGAGTTTTTTTCAACTATTCACTCGAAACAATCATAATTTCTCACATGTATTAATTTCTCACTCACACAATTATTGAAATCATGGAGTATCAATTTCTCACATCTCATAGCATTATCCAAGAAGATTATAGCGCCGAAAAGGAAAAAAATTTAAGATGCATTCTTAGCATCTGTAATATTTGAATATGGAGGAGAAGAGATCCTCATTGAAGAGGATAAAGGTAAATAAAATGAGCGTGGGGATGGTGAAATATCAATATGTTTCCATGAAGGGATATAGGAGAAAAAGAAAGGAAAATAGTTACGTCACGAACAACTAAAGCTTGAAGAGCATCAAGTCAAGTTTGAAAGAAAACATAATATTATCACAAAAGGAATAATAATAAAAAAATAATAAAATAATTATAATAGTGTAAGGGGAGTAAAATAGGGTCTTTTGGAAAGCAAAGAAAACAAAAGAATTATGAAGCAATAAGTGCAAGCTATTGCACTTGAAGAAATTTTTTTAAGAAAAAGTGTAGTAAATTTCTAAATAAGCTTATATGTAAGAATACGAGAGGAGAAAAAGAGAATAAAATAAAGGAAAGTGAAATTTAGGAGGAGAGTGCATTGTTAGTTGCACCTGGCATGCTTTCGATGACAATAATGGTAAACAAAAGGAGTACCAATCAGCCTAAGGCTGAAGACAATAAAAGAAGAAGATGATAGGATAAGTAGCTTAGTTTTATATTAGCCAATGCATGTGCTGAAATGAAGAAGGGTGCAACAGAGGCATAATTAGATGGAGTGCATGAAGGGTCTAATGAGTCCCATTATTTTAAATTAATAATTATTTTTTAGAAATTAATACAATTGTATGCAAGGAAGAAGATAAGTCATTTCGAGAAGCTTTCCAAATTTTGGATAATGATGTACTTCAGTTCATATGGAATGAATAAATTGGAGAGACAGGGTTTCTTTGAAGATCTTAGGAAGAGTGAAACTAATAGTAGAGTCCACTAATTGATAGAGGTGGAGGGGTTGTTTGAAGTTGCATTGCAGATATCCAATGAGGAGCAAGTGGATTTGTGAAGCACAAAACTCATTTTGTCTTGTTAAATAAGGGAAAATAAATTCTAGCACAAGAGGACAAGGAATGTAAATTTGCAGGTCATGATGCATATTAAAATATTTGTGAGGAAGTTGATCCAAAGAGAATTTAGATAAGGGAAGGCAAAGAGTTTCACACATGTGATATATTTGAAGTAATGAGATAAATAATATGATGTTATCATCCCAAACATGTGTAAAGAAGAATGAGATTACAAAAGAGTTATAATTAGAGGAAGAAGTTCACAAAATTGTAACATGTGCTGAAAACGGTGAAGAAATATTAGAAAGATCATCATTCCAAAGTAACGTGGATAAATTATTTGAAAACATCTTGAAGGTAGAGACATCAATGAAATATGCTATTTTGATAAGGCTATTTAAATTGTTGTATATTGTAATGAGGGCAATGGAAGAATAAGACATGAAAACTATCTTAGAGGTAGCATTGGAAGTACGATAAAACATATTGAATCCAAAAATATAAAGATGGATAATAGTATGATGCAAGAATAGTTACAAACATCTAATGAATTTTATTTTTGTAGTTCAATATAAGATTGGATTAATAAGGAGAAAATGCATGGTGATTTGATGTAAGAGGTCGAACTATAGTGTGTTTAAACTCACAAATCAGTGAAATTGTAGCATGAAAACAACTTGAGAAAGGTGGAAGGATAGACAGATCCCACAAGAGGATGGAAATGGAGATAAAAATTTTACTAGAGGAGATAGAAAGATTGTACTCAAGTAATGGGCAAGGGAAGGAGAAGGTTCATTAGAGTTGGGTAGAGAAGAATGCTCTATACTTCAAAATTTAGTTGGAAAAGGAAAAGCAAATTGAAAGAAAATATTTTGAGGTATCTTAATCCTTTTCGACATGGATCTATGGTACCCAATCTTACATTGTATGATGGTAAGGGTGACCCAAAGCAACCCAAAGCATCATCTACGAGCTTTTCATGCAACATTTTTTTACTACATGTATAATGATTATCTCCTCACTAAGTTGTCCCCTTGTAATTTAAAGGGTTATACATTATAATGGTTCTAAGATATTCTTAATTAGTCCATCACAACATTCAATCTACTAAAACATATGTTTTTGGCAAACTTTTGAATCCACATCAATGATAAGGATTCATATGCTCAAGTTGTACTACTCAAACAAAAATCTAATGAGCCAAGAGCTAAATATTTATTTTGATATAAACTATATTAGCATAGATGACTAGCCCAATGATAAATAAATAACTCCAAGATATATTCAAGTAGAGTTTATTACCAACATTGCATGAAGCTATAATATTAAGTAGGTTTCCATCATTCATATATATTTATCATACAGTGAATGAATAAGAAGTTAAGATCCTCTTCATGGGTAGATTAGAGTACACAACTAGATTATATTTAACTATTAAGAGTTTCAATAAGCCCTCATACAAGGTAAATCCTAATGAGAATAATAATGATTCAAAAATAGTAGTTAATGTATATTTAGAGTCTCCTCCTTGCATGGTCCTATCAACTCCTCCAGGGATACCTTTTACGACTATTATTTAGTCACCAACATGGGTTCTAAATCATCTCTTGGAATGTAATGCAATATCTCTCCCTCTCATCAAAGAGGTTGATATGACTAGGCCTCTTCCAAATAACTAGTATTCTAATGCCTATTATGACTATCATAGGGCCTACGAACTTACAACAAATAGGTGCATCAGCTTTCGACATAAGACACAAGATTTGATATAAACTAATATCATTGATGTCAACACTCCTAAAGAGGCACCTAGACTAGAACCAATGGAAACAAAAGCATTGAAATTTTTTTTAGATACATTTCCAAACGATACAACCAATGAGAAAACACACACTTCAGGTGTTGATTATACTTATTAGGTACATCCACAACCATCATACTCATATAATGGACACACACCCTCTATATAATATAATTGGTGTGTATCATACTAAAGTGATAGCTAGACCTCTCATCAGTTTATCATAGTAGGAGATAGTAGATGATGAAATAAATTTATACACACTCTTTGTATGAGCCTACATTGATCATCATCCTATCTATATTTTAATTATTGACAATAGGTCAAGCATTAACATTTGAGATATCACACTTATATAGCACTTGTGTTATTGATAGCAAGATATCTCTTGAAGAGATGTAGTTGTTTATGGATTTAGTGACAATGTCTAGAGTTCTATTGGGAATATTCTACTTCCATTACAAGTTGGCCCCACACATGTGGCCACTAGATTCATAGTAGTACCTAGTGGATGCACATTTGATATGTTATTGGGTAGGAGTTTTATAGCTCAGCTTCGAGCCATTCCATCCATAGTAAAAAAATGTCTCAAGTATATACATGTTAATTAGGTGGTTATAGTTAATGACCTTCCATATGAGTATCCTTTACCTCTTCCATACCCACTTATATAGAAATCAACAAATATAGTTCTAAGAACAGATTATGTTATCACACCTTGAATGTCGATTAAGCCATGAGTGTAGGTGAGGTCTACTTAGACAATAATACCACATATGCATACTCTCCAACAAAGACATTTATTAGAGAGATCCCTATGTCATAGACATGTTGTGGATTTTAAAGGGAGCCTCTTTGCACAACTACACAAATAAAATTTATAATAGAGATAATCCACACCAAATATAATTTATTCTACCAAATGGGTTCCTAAATGCACCAAAGTTCATAAACCAGTTCAGTCAGCTTCACAAATTCATAGACCTATTCCAAAAATAGTTTTAGCTACAGACTGCTTAGTACATCTAACTTTTGTATCTTAACTACTCATCACATATAATGTATTATCACTACCCCTCTATTTGATACATAACACATTAATTGTGAGTCTCGTAGGAGACTCATCAATTCATAATAGATCTTCTCTTAACTTGCTCCTTATATGTAGTTTCATTTTTATTATTTCTTGTATATATTTTATATCTAGAAAATGGAAAAAATAATATAATACGTTAAAAACACAAGAAAGTTCAAATATTTTTCAAAAACACAACATTTAGATTGTTTGTATATTGATGTTTACATTCTTTATATACTTTCAAGGTACTATAAATGTTAGCTATATTATTTTAGTCAATTTTATCATACTTACATGTCTCACTTGTTCTTATTGAGTTTTCCCCAATTCTTATAGGAATCAAGTCTATCACACTAATATAGATTTGATACTATCTATCCACTAGGGGTACATACACAAATATACAAATTCAACATTGACACATTTACCCATTGACGGCATCCTATACACAACACCTACTTTACCAGGTTATATCATTCTATACTACTACTACTACTACTACTACTACTACTACTACTACTACTACTACTACTACTACTTCTTTAGACTCAATTTATGTACATCTTTGCTCTTATGTAGACATGTACCACATGATGATGCATAATTTAATTTATAGCATTACTAGTTTAGAGTTGATTGTGTCTCTTTGCTTATACATGTATTCGATGACATTTGAATATATATCTCCAAAATGGTTTGTGCTAAGATTTGGCATAAAATAGTCTAATGTCAAATGTCATACACACAAAAGGTCAAGTATTTGAATAAAATCTATCATGTCAAAGGTCTAGGCCAAATTTTTTCAAATAATGTCTAAATTAGGAAAGGGAAAAGAGTTGCTAGGTCTTTTGTCTAAATGCAAAGTCAAAAGCTAGACTCAAATAGGCTATGTTATGAATTTTGGCCAAATGACATCAAAATCTAGGCTTGAAACAAAGAATGGATGTGATTTGATTTAATCTAACAAGTTTGAAAATAACTTTGACATAGACTCGGCACACAGAGTCAAACATAAACATGATCAGTTGGCATAAATCATAAGGCAAAAGGATCTTAGAGAAAGACTGTGTTCTCCAAAGAAAATCACAAACAATGAGGAGCATAAACTATTTGAACAAACTAGACAAAAGTAAGCAACATCATTGTGATAGACAAAGACTTATAAAAGGACACTCAGATGGTTGAAACTTTGAATCAACTTAGACTCTATGTGAATAGGCCTATGAAACAATTTTTGAAATAATTTGAGCAGTGTAACAATGCTAAACTACTTAAAAGATGTGGGAAATGCTTGTTTCAAAAACTTTAAGGCAAAATGTTTCTAGCACAATTTTGGCATCATATCACTACCCTCCTCAACTCAAATGATTCCCACACACAAATTTGTGACAAAATATCTAAGGCATAGTGTGATATCACATTGATAAATGAAAAAATTGGATGGGTACTCAAAGTATTAGTAAACATACTAGATGAATTGAGTCTTAGCAAATGATGATAATGATGTTGAGTCTAAAAATGACCCTCAATTCAAATTAGAAATTTAACTCAAGTTAAAATAAGTCAAGTGCAAAATGGTGGACCCAATTTAACACATCAACCTTTAAAACTTGGAAAAGTCCAATTTTGAATTTAAACTATCAATGAGGGAATTTCAAAAAATGTGGAAAAGGTCTAGACTCAAACAGGCAACATAACTATGCCAAATTGGAAGATATGACACAAAGTGTATGATGATGATTTTGAATAAGGAAAGAGATGTTTTTCACTTGGGAAACATAACACCTACTTTGTTTAAATAAATTTGGAGATAATGTGTTTAGTTATGTCATTTTGTTAACACCAAGTTTTGACTCACAAACAAGACCTTTTAATCTAAGAGAAAGGTAAACCAACTAACTAATCATCTTAAATCCTAAACTAAAAAGGTATGGCAAGGTGGGGTTAACTAAACTAATTATTTCTAGATGTATCAAATGCATAAGACCTTCATGTTAGCATGGAAAATAATTTCACATCATTTGGGTTCACATCATATGGCTTGTTACAAAAAGGTCTTACCCTTTTTGTAACCACTACATCTATCACTTGCTGAGTGTAGTACGATGTCCAACATTCTCAAACATCCCAGGCTTAACCTCTACTAATAAAGATGGTTTAAACACTCAAACCATCATCCTAGTGAGGGGATCACAATTTATATACCATTTGTGGAGGGGGGTTGAAGACGATGTTGAGAGATGGAGCCTGGGGTCAAAGCTTCCCTAAAGAACTCATGGGAGATAATGAAGTCCCCTTTACAAGCCAAGATGCATGAAATAAATGACACAATAGAAAGACTTTATGGTCACCTCAAGATCACCTAATACTATTGCAAGATTTTGGGGAGTGCTTTAAACAATGTTCTTTCTATGCCTTAGACTAGGCTTTTTTGCAATGAAGTTGGCACTTTTGATCCCAAAAGTTCCCTAAAGGGGATAGATGGATAGCATACACACACAACTCCTTGTTTGCTCAAACAAATATAATCTAGGTAAACAATGACAACAACATTTTAGAAACCTGAAGTGGGTTCAAATTTAAGCACTTAACTAAAAAAATGTGGTGGTGTTCTTTAGCCCCTTGGCTTTAAGTTGTAAATACATTTAAAGATTGCACCAACAAGACTATATGAAGCAAAAAGTACCTAAGTTCCATTTAAACCTAATTTTTGAAGTGTTCAATATTTAGCATGCTAAAGATTCATTTTAGGCAGCAAATTTGAAGTGTGTGATTTGGTAAAACACCCAAATTAACTTCCAAACAAGCCTTTCAACCTACAAAAATAAGATTAGGGCTGTCTGATTTGAATCACTTATAATATTGAACACAAATTTGCAGAAAAGAGCTCTCATTTTTCACACAGTCAATCTAATTAATCCATAGAGAAATCCCATGACTATATAAAACCATGATTCAAATAGACAATATCGCGATTTGGGTTAGTTTAAAAGAAAACACAATATCACTACTCAGACCCACAATCCTGCTACTTAAGTTAAACTAATTTCATATTCTAAAAATTTAGAAAAAAGCACATGGTTTTAAAAAAATCATCAAAAATGGAGTCCAAATGACCCCAAACCAAACTTTGGAAGATGGTTTATTCTACACACTATAATATCATGACTCTGTCAGTTGTGGGATTGTAATATTGTGATTATGAAGTTGTGGGATTACAATACCATGACTATGGAGTTATTGGATTGCAATATCATGATGGTGGAGTTATGGGATTGTAATACCGTAACTATGAAGTTGTGAGATTGTAGTCCAAAGAATAAATCCATGACTCTATAGGGATAAAACTACTACTTCTAGAAAAATAAAATTTTGGCCAAATTTTTACCTTATTTTCTTCCACACTCCAAGATCCTGCATGACAATTGTTATTAGTTTTATTTTAGGTAATTTATGACCAAATTTGTGAGGCTAGATTCCCACCGAGTGTGCCATTTATGAATACAAGATTGCAATAGGAGGAGATTAGTATGGTGTTAGTGAATGAAATCAAATCCAAACAAAGAACACACTAACGTAACACCCTAAGCCTATCTCAAGGGAATATCATATTAACAAAACTAAATGAGAAACAAAACTAGAATCTAAAGACAAAGAAATCCTTCACCTTCCTTGGATGCTCTAAATATCTTATTAAAGTGGCTTGCTCAACTTGTCTTCAATGAGTCTTCATCAAAGGAGGCTTGGATTTCTCCTCTTCTCCTTGAAAAAATTATGATGTCTTTGGATTTGGTTTGGCTCAAAAATTTTACATTATAACACTAATTTCAATGGATTTTGGAAATATTTGTGCATTATAAATTTACATTATCCAAGATTAAAATTTAATAGACAAGGCTTCTTATTTATAGATTTTGCAAAATGGTCAAAATGAACCCAAACTATCTATCTAAAGATTAATATGTGTGCCTACGAATACATTCAATTTTTGAGACAAAAATAAATAAATTCCTTCATAAAATTTTGGGATAGAGAGGCAATAAAAAGGCATGGAGGGTCTCAATGAGGCATGGGGTGGCTTGATGAGATATTTTATGCATTTATGGCCTAGGGATGTCTTCCCAATAAATGATGTCACTTGATGATGCAGTTACATAATATCAATTTATAAAAATAAACATTCAACAAGTTTCATGGAAAATTAACTTAAGCTCTTAATTCATATTGATTATCCTTAAACATTATTTATCTATTTTGGTACAAATCTTGGCCATTGGTGCAAAAATTAATCAAATTGGCCAAAATGTCATATTATTGGCTCAAATTTTGATTGGATTGGAATTTTAAGTCAATGTTAGATGTGTTGGATTCATTATCCCATTTAGGATATTTCCAACATAAAATAATAAAGGCACATGTCTAGTAAAAAAAATTTGATAGAAAAGAGCAATCCAGAGCACCCAAGTGTGAAAAGGTAATTTTAACTCAAAATGATGTGATCAAATTTAGTTAATTCATAAATTATATTTCTCTATTTAATGATATCATAGCCAAAATTAGTGCTTGAATATAACAGGTTCACATCATTTACCGTGTTTTAGTGTTTCTAGGTCAAATTGTGTATTTTGGTAGAAATTGGTCAAAAAATTAGTTGGAGGTTATGAGTGGCCAATTTTAAGTGTCTACAATAATTAATTATGTTCAAATTATCCTCCATTTTGATGTCATGTATACATATTATATTGGTTTATCACATAGATATTGTTGACCAATTTTGACTCCCAAGGTCAAAATATCGACCCCTATAGGCAAAACTTTCATGTCATGTCTTTTTATCCCTATTCATAGATTTTTCATCCTTTATGGTGTCATAAAATAGTATTTCCAAAACCTTATTAGCATTGTTTAAGGGGCTATGGCACATAAGTGAGTCCCACTTGGCAGCCAAGTGCATCCAAACCCAAAAAATAATTTGGGGTTCAAGCAAACCCTCTTCGTTCGAAGGGGGTTTGTTCGAACCCCCAAATGTACTTTTTGAAGGGGGTCAAAGGTTTAGTTTAATATTTGATTAATTTGAATGAAATTTGTGGGGGTTCTAATGAAGGGGGTTAGAATGAAGGGGGTTCTCTCTAAACCCCTTCGTTATAACCCACTTCATTCGAACCCCATGTGACATGAAATCCTCACCCATTGAAGTGGAAATATACTATTGGTCTAAAATTGCCACATCAGATGCCATGTAAAAGGATGAAAAAAAAACCTGTTGCTTTATTTATAAATAGGTATTTTTACGAGCTTTCTAATAATATGATTTTTTTAAATTTTAATAATATATAATAATTATTTTGATTTATTTAGTAAATATACTTATTTATAAAATAAAGTACCATACGTTTGAGGCACTGGGAAAAATAGGAGACTATGGCCAATTTTTTTTGAAAAATATCAATGCACTCGATTTTAATGTCCTTGTTCTTGTATATATATATATATATATATATATATATATATATATATATATATATATATATATATAGTGAGGAGAAGACATAAGCATGAATATTCCTTGCCTTGATCATTAACAAATTAATAAAAAATTATTTTTCATCAAAAAATTATACAAAAATTATATTGCACTACGTATGTGTTTATAAGACCTCTTTGCAACTAAAAATTGAGAAAATATTGTGTTTTGAGAAAATTTTGAGGAGGAAAAATCAAGTACTCAATAAAACATTTTGTACACGAAACATACACATTGTGTATTTATTTATTAAAAAATCTATTTTTTATTTTTTTATTTTTTCAAGAAAAAGTAAATGTAATCTACACTTTAAATGAAACATTTCATTAGTTCACACCATTTTCATATTTTATACGGTTAAGTCATTATTGTCTATACAAATTAAGAAATGTTCATATTATAATTTTTTGTTCTCCCCTTAGTACCAAAAAGTGGGACATAGTATTATGCTTCAACCCTAAGGTAAATTTGGAAAAATTAAGGTAATGGTTTTTCTTGTCTTAGACTAGGTTAGTCATATCATGGTGAAATGAGAATTTATCAAGTGGTGTCATAGGTCCCTAAGTGTCTTCCAAAGTCATATTTTACTCTAATTCACATTCTAATAGCATTCATGCATGTTTGGAAAGGTTAAGGTTATTTTATGAACTTTAATGTAATGTTTTATGAGGAAAAAGGTTATTTTGGATAATTCCAATATATGAAAAATCCTAAAAAGTGAATGATCCATATTAACATGCTTTCCAAGATCCTTGGAGTAGTTACATAACTTCCATATATGTCAGCAAGTTATAAAAGCAGTCAAAATCTTAGATTAAAATGCTTAAGAGATCGTATTATGCACTTGTACAGAATTTAAGAATTCCTATATAGTTGAAAACATTACAGTGGTTTCTATAGGTATTATAGGGCCAAAACCATGTTCAAATTATAGGTACATGTCTTAAAATTATAAAAAAAAATCATCCTTCTCTCCATCGCTCGATTGGCAAAGTTCCAAACGTAGTTTTCAAATAGATGGTATGGCCAAGAGAGAATGTCAAGGTTTGAAATTTTTACCAAAGGAATGGATCCTAAGCAAATTCAAATTTTTAGCATTAGTTTGCAGATCCATCCACTCTCCTTTATGAACAATTATTAAGAAGATAGGCTGGTCTAAAACTGCTACTTAACCCCACAAGCTCATTATTTCTCCTCAAAATGGTAGTTTTAATATGGTTTAATGCATGAAATAAATTTCAAAGTATTTATATTTTATGTGTAAACATATTTCACATTTATCCAAGTTTTATTTCACATGTGGGGGCTTACATTAATAATAAATATCCATTTTTGCATAAATGCCAAGATGATTGTCATTGTTATTTATGGTTTTGAGATTTTCCATAGGTTTCCAGTGTATACAATGGATGTTTTAATGATTCACCACCTTTACAATCCATAAAAATTTCTGAAATCATTTGTGTACCTTCTGTACTAGTCTCCAAGTGCAATTCATTCTCTTGACTTGAAGACTATGCATATGGGACTACCTATGCAACAATGGTTTGAAAGCTCTTAAAAATACATTGTCAAAAGTTATGTGATGGTATTGTCATCATGAAGAAGGTGATGAAGTGTGTGTATATTTTTTAGAGTTTAAAATAAGACCAAACTTGCATCAAAGGTAGACCTAAAACATCAAATACAAACATATAGGCAAAATGATAAGTTGGAACACTATAAATCCTTTAGTCAGCATGAAATAAAATTAAATATATGCATATTATATATAGAGATCAAAACAAACCAATTAAATCAGGGTATAACTTTGTATCACTCTCATGTAAGGACCAATTGCATTGAGAGATTAAAGACCCAAATAGACCTACAGATTGAGCAAAGAGAATATACATGTATTAAACAAAGGAAGGTGATAATTTTATTGTAGAGAGGTATAATTTTAAATATAATCATAAATATTAGTCATCATCAATTTCTCAATGAACTAATTGATAAAATTAGGTTCTTAACTTCAATCTTCAAACTCTCACCAAATCACTCTCTACAATGATATTGTGCAAAGAGAGTGCATGTTGTGTGAAGGTGTAGGGTTTTAGGAAATTTGAGAAGGTTATAAATTATCAAAAATATAACAAATTGATTGAGATGTTAAAGTACTGTAAATTTTAGTACTAAAACATTAAATGCATTTAGACACCTAAATGAGCATCTATAGGTTTGGTAAGCAAGACATGTTATTTATAAAAATTGAGAAGAGAATGCCACCTACAGTTAGTGATAGGGGATTTTGGTTAAGAACCTATCCAAGTAATGAAACCATATTAGGTCAAAAAAATAAAAATGATATTATAGGATTAGAGGACGAAACAGGGGCCACTCAAACACTACATACACTCATCCAAGCAAGTCTATAAGCCTACTTGCCTTGTTAAGTGAAGAGAACTACTTAGCTACTTCATAAATTTCATTGCCACATTTAATGATACCCTATCAAAAATAATCACTTGAATATAACAAGTTTACATCATTTAGCATGTTTTAGTGTTTTTAGGCCAAATTGTGTATTTTGATAGAAATTGGTCAAAAGCCTAGTTGGAGATTATCGGGGGCCATTTCTAGGTGTCTATAGTTTGCCTCTATTTAGGAAGGCATTGAAATCCATAAGAACAATAATTTCTTCTCAAATAATTAGTAAAGACCTATATGTCAACAAAAAAGATGACGATTGAAGAAAAAGCTCCAAATGGTGTTTCAGAAGCCTATGATGATGCTTCCTCAAGAGAGTGGCCATCATATATGTGGATGTATGGTCCCTAAAAATGAAACAAGAAGAAAGGTGTAATTAACCCATGGTTGAGATTAAGCCAAATGAGAAAATGCTTGCATGCATTGATTTAAAAAAGATACTAAATTTTCCAAAGGTGGTTATAATCAGGAATAAAAGTCAAAATAATGATGTTCTCATAGGTAGTTATAATCATTAAGATAACCTGGATTATATAAATATTGTTGGCCCTAGTGAGGGTTGATTAAAAGTAATAACTTGAAGATATAACACAAAATATAGATTAAATACGATTGGGTGCAAATGTAGATGTGATGGTCTAATGGCTAGAGAATCCACAAACAACCAGGCATACGTGGATGTAAAGTGATGAAAGAGATGGATAGAAGAATAATATTGATCATTAGAAATGATTTAATTATAAATACTAATGAGGAGATGCTCATCCTTATTAAAAATGATGCAACTAGAATGGTCAAATGAGTTAATTTGATAATGATGAATGGGAGGATTTGCCAAGGTGCGAAGGAGAAACTTCTATGACTCAATTGAATTTAGACCTTTTTGAAACTAAATTTTTTTGTAGCACATGATGATATGCATCATGATAAGAACACCATGAAGATTATCCCAAAATATGCCTAAAGACTGACTCCTAATCTAATAACCACTCAAAAATAATGCACCAATGATAAAAACCATGATAAAATTTTTGACATATGAATAATGGATAGACTCAAGAATAACATTCAAGGAATCACCCAATGAACATCTATAAATTGATTCAACACAATAATGCTGAAAGCAAACAAATAGGTAAGTGAACATATAAAGAAATAAATAGAAAACACACAAACAAACAAACAAACAAATAACTTGAATGTATTATGTTTATGAATCTGATTCTAACTCAAAGGACTCTAAATCCAATGGTAAGACTGATGTTGATTCTAATTATGATGCTAAATCCAATGTCAATTCAAGAATAGAACCTGACTCTCATTTTGATTCTTCATTTGATGGGTACTTTGTTATAATGATGTCTTATTGAATGTTTGGTATTGGACATGTAATGGCCTATGATTGCATCATGGGATCCATAAAAAATAGTTTTTTAGAGTAGGACTCCTCTAGGATGGGAAAAATGTCAATAGACAAATCCTTAAAGACTAGCTTGTTAAAGGGAAGCTCTTGAAAAATAATCATATGGTTAGGGTAATAATTTTCCCAAAGGCAATTATAATCATTAAGAAGTGACTCAATAAATATTATCTTGTTAAGAGTGAGACTCTTTGATAATTGGTATAGGATCAATAGATGATTCATCATAGATTGACTTATCACAAATGGTTGGTTCAATAAAAATATCTTGGATTGGTTGGTTCTTTTGGCCTTGTTTTCTAATGAGTTGGAAAATACCAATTTTGAATATAGCTTGGTCTTTGAATGATTGGTTCAATTGAGGTTGTGATTGCATTATCTATGGTTTTATAACGTGGGGAACTACTGGTAATGGATGAATAATGATCAGTGGTTGGATAATGATTGGGAATTATAGAGATTGGTTGTTCACATAAGCCAAGGGACTAGGTCTTGGTATAGAAATGGAATGGCATTGTGGACCTAGTTTGCTCGCACAAGCTAAAGGATGACGTCCTGGAATAATATGTTTGGGGCATTATGGAGCTTGGTAGCTCACATAAGCCAAAGCATCTATGTCCTCATAAACCATATCATCCCAATCTTGAGTTCGATCATAAGCTGGTTCTTGACTATGTTTCATGTAATGATTATCATAAATAGGGTATGGATCTGTATCTAAAATAACATTTCTATAGTTGGATCTTCAACAAAGCCCTCCTCATAAGCCTCTTCATACAAATCAAGGTCTCAAATTGGATCATAATTAGGTGTTTGGTTATAGTTAATTTGTGCGGTCACTCTATCATAACTTAGATTGTACGTGATTCCACCATAAGTGTAGCTAGACATGTCTACATTAATGATGAAATATCTGAAAACAAAAAAGGCTTAGAGATCTACAAACTTTGAAAAACAATTTCTAAAAGATAAAATGTTCAAACTTGGTCTAACTTGGTCGAAGGTGGAGCTGTATTTGCAATGTGGTTCAAAATTGGAGCTATATCTCCAAAATGGTTTGTGCTAAGATTTGGCATAAAATAGTCTAATGTCAAATGTCATACACACAAAAGGTCAAGTATTTGAATAAAATCTATCATGTCAAAGGTCTAGGCCAAATTTTTTCAAATAATGTCTAAATTAGGAAAGGGAAAAGAGTTGTTAGGTCTTTTGTCTAAATGCAAAGTCAAAAGCTAGACTCAAATAGGCTATGTTATGAATTTTGGCCAAATGACATCAAAATCTAGGTTTGAAACAAAGAATGGATGTGATTTGATTTAATCTAACAAGTTTGAAAATAACTTTGACATAGACTCGGCACACAGAGTCAAACATAAACATGATCAGTTGGCATAAATCATAAGGCAAAATTTTGGGGAGTGCTTTAAACAATGTTCTTTCTATGCCTTAGACTAGGCTCTTTTGCAATGAAGTTGGCACTTTTGATCCCAAAAGTTTCCTAAAGGGGATAGATGGATAGCATACACACACAACTCCTTGTTTGCTCAAACAAATATAATCTAGGTAAACAATGACAACAACATTTTAGAAACCTGAAGTGGGTTCAATTTTAAGCACTTAACTAAAAAAATGTGGTGATGTTCTTTAGCCCCTTGGCTTTAAGTTGTAAAAACATGTAAAGATTGCACCAACAAGACTATATGAAGCAAAAAGTACCTAAGTTCCATTTAAACCTAATGTTTGAAGTGTTCAATACTTAGCATGATAAAGATTCATTTTAGGCACCAAATTTGAAGTGTGTGATTTGTTAAAACACCCAAATTAACTTCCAAACAAGCCTTTCAAACTACAAAAATAAGATTAGGGTTGTCTGCTTTGAATCACTTATAATATTGAACAAAAATTTTCAAAAAAGAGCTCTCATTTTTCACACAGTCAATCTAATTAATCCATAGAGAAATCCCATGACTATATAAAACCATGATTCAGATAGACAATATCGTGATTTGGGTTAGTTTAAAAGAAAACACAATATCACTACTCAGACCCACAATCCCGCTACTTAAGTTAAACTAATTTCATATTCTAAAAACTTAGAAAAAAACACATGGTTTAAAAAAAAATCATCAAAAATGGAGTCCAAATGACCCCAAACCAAACTTTGGAAGATGGTTTATTCTACACACTATAATATCATGACTCTGTCAGTTGTGGGATTTTAATATTGTGATTGTGAAGTTGTGGGATTACAATACCATGAATGTGGAGTTATTGGATTAAAGACCCAAATAGACCTACAGATTGAGCAAAGAGAATATACATGTATTAAACAAAGGAAGGTGATAATGTTATTGTAGAGAGGTATAATTTTAAATATAATCATCAATTTCTCAATGAACTAATTGATAAAATTAGGTTCTTAACTTCAATCTTCAAACTCTCACCAAATCACTCTCTACAATGATATTGTGCAAAGAGAGTGCATGTTGTGTGAAGGTGTAGGGTTTTAGGAAATTTGAGAAGGTTATAAATTATCAAAAATATAACAAATTCATTTATATGTTAAAGTATTGTAAATTTTAGTACTAAAACATTAAATGCATTTAGACACCTAAATGAGCATCTATAGGTTTGGTAAGCAAGACATGTTATTTATAAAAATTGAGAAGAGAATGCCACCTACAGTTAGTGATAGGGGATTTTGGTTGAGAACCTATCCAAGTAATGAAACCATATTATGTCAAAAAAATTAAAATGGTATTATAGGATTAGAGGACGAAACAGGGCTCACTCAAACACTACATACACTCATCCAAGCAAGTCTATAAGCCTACTTGCCTTGTTAAGTGAAGAGAACTACTTATTTTTTAATAAAATTGAATCTAAGGGGAAGAATAAAATAATTAAATTTATTATATAATGGTAATATAACCTTATATCCCTCAGACTCAAGTAAGACAAGGTTATGTTTTGACGTAGACTTTTATGGCCTGTTAAGCCTAAGCATACACACACAGTCGTATTTATCTCTTATGTGTGAAGATTTTGATTGAATGAATGTAATATGAAAAAATAATATCCATAATAAATTTATTAATACTTTCAAGGAAACTTTTGTAAATTTATACATGGTTTACAAGAAACCATTCATATTAGAGACATCCTTATGAACTCAGCCAAGAGATATAATAATGGTCTTCAGGCCTAAGTGTCTCAAAATGGTGAAGAGATGATCTGTTTAAGATGATAAAATAATATAATGACTATTACAAGGTGATAATGTATCTATGAAAACATTTTTTAATGTATTTAACCTCTTCAACAAATAAAAAAGGATCAAACACATCCAATGAGGGTTTCTTGTACTGTTAGACTCATAGACCCTAGGCATTAACTAGTAGTGATCATGGTAGGTCTAAATAAGAAGGATGAAAGAGTAACATTTTAACATGGAAGGGTGAGTATTATATAACTTATCAGGTCATTGGAATCTCAAGACAAAATCAAGATAGCTCTCTCAAACATTTTTCTCTCAAGCCCTTAGAAATGCACACTCAACCACCCAGGAACCTATCAATTGGGGCCAAGAAATAAAATCATCCATAATTTATCTAATCATGACCCTTGGAATCCAAAACAAATTTGGATATCACCTTAATAAAATAATACATCTTTAAAAAAAAGGATGCTATCATTTTTTAACACCTATAAATGTGGGCTTGACTTCCTACAGACTTTGAACCCATAAATCTAAGTTATATCATAAACAAGATGAATAATCCCTATGTTATCCAATCAAATTTGAACTTTCCATCCACTACTTACATTCTTAATCATGACATCAACCATCACACTAGTAAAGTGAAACCTATCCAGGCACCTTTATCCAATACCTAGTTATCACCTAAGCCACATCAAACACCATCATCTAGTTATGTCCTACTATCACTACACCAAGGAAAATCATATGATTGTGAATCAAATGCTTCCACATCTAAACAAAGTTGTGAAAAGATACAATACACTCCTCTTGGTGAATCACTAAAAGTCATATTTTTCCAACTAATCATAACCAATATGATCATTTACCCACTCACTAAGCATTTTGATCAAAATAGACCTTAACCCTCTTGGTATAGAGAAGCCAAATACTATCAATACCATAAAATCCAAGGGCATTCTAATAATAGATGCCTCACATTCAAAAATTATGTCCAAGATATAACTCACTATGGTAACATCAAAATTAAGATTGAATCATATGAATCAACATCCGGGAGTGAGTAAGAGGGGGTATGACAAAATCCCACTTATGACCATAAGCAAACTCTTCCATTTCAAAACTAAGGTGAAGAAAACAAATCCATCTTTGACAAACCCATATTCGATATAAAACCCAAGTAAATAAGAAAAAATTTATGCTAAAACCCTCCCTGAGGTACTAGTGGGTAATAAATATCAATATCAAGCAAAAAATCAAGATAAGTCTATTGGTGAAAGCTTTTATCAAGTGACAATAGGTGAATGAATCAACTATGTGTCATTTACTCAAGACATCATCAGAATAAATAATTTAATGATTGATACTCTTCAAATCATTTGATCAAATAAAAAAATATTATTTAGGTCTTGGACCACTCAACATCCAAAATCATGTCATGCAAAGCACAAAAAGAGTATCCATAATTAACAATGGTGTGTGTGATTGTTAATCTTAATTTTCAGTCTCTTAATAGTTTTACCTCCCATCATGATGTCTAGATGAAGTGAAATAAAAAATCAATGAAGGTCACAATAACATCCATGGAATGCATGTCGATAACATGATCCTAGTAGCACAACTATCTATAACAATTATCTATTGAATATGAAAGTAGTCATCATCATGCATCTCATATGCCTCTGATAAATTGAGATGCTATCAAATTAAAAAAAAATTAATATAAAAATTCATTCATCTAATGGTGAAAATTAATATTTTGGCACCTTAGGCAAGTACCATGATGAAAGATGATTTTTAGCATCATATGTAATAATCTACTTTATACAAGTACCTTGACACTTGGAAGAAAAATCCACTTCGATCCTCCACTAATATCCATTTTCATCCCCATTTACATTGAAAACTCTCATCCTACAATCATCCTTATCCCTGCTAAATGACCTATGTCATTTTAGTTCATATCATATCATACCTATCCTTTATTCCCATCTTGACCTTGTTAGTAAGTAGAAGAAGTTGTCAACCTATTGTAGAAAAATCTAGGCATATCATCAGAGTGTAACTTTGATGAATAGAAATCTAATTCTCATGAGATGTGGTCCTTGGAGATTCCTAATGCACTTTCATTGGCCCTCGTCCCATTTATACATTATCCAAAATCCTTTTAGCATTTCATCCACTATCATTTCCCATCCCGGTTACTAAGTTCATGTTTTCCATTTACTAGACACCCCTTTTATACATACATAATCTAAAAATCCATAAAAATCATAAAATAACCAAATAACCCTTAAAAATTAGAAAAATCCCAAAAGACCAAAAAATCATAAAAAATAAATAAAATATAAAACAACCTATTTTTTTGCACTATGTCCTAAGAAAAATCCATATCCTTAACCAAAATCATAATCCTTGAGCAAAATCCATATCCTTATCTAACATGTATTTTCTTACCCAAAATCTAGATTCTTATCTAAATCCATATCCTTATCTAAATACACATCCTTATATAAAAAATCATCAGGACTATCCTACCCACTCATCTATCAAATCTAACCTCATAGTATACATAGTTTCCTAGGGGGAAATTAAACAAGCCACATTGAATCAACGATCACTCGTCTTAGACAACTGACAATGCACTGATCACATAAAAACCAATGCATCACATAATATTCATATGAATAGTTTCATATTCATTTTTCTTATATGATATTTCATGATGTTTGACTTGTCTAAACCTATTTTATCATGTATAAATATTTTTATAATCATTTATGTTGGTCAAATTATTTTCATTTTTTAATTTAAGAGTCTTTGATTAGGAATTCTATGGATATCTCTATAAATACCAACTTTTGTGGAAGAATGTTTAGGAAGGGCATTATTATATGGCTTCCCTTGTTGGTGCCTCAAGGATATTTTTGAAAATCCTAAGCCTTGATGGTATGTATTATATTTTAGAGATATGGGTGGGTTATACCTACTCATGTTTTCCCAATCCTTATCAATTGTATCCATATTTTAAAAAATATTAGAGGAAAAAATCATATGATGGCATAAGAACTAATAGTAAAGCTATTTATCTTCCTTAATATGGATAAAATCATCTCTTGAAATGTTGGAAGCATGGACCTGATTAGAGGGATGGTAGATACCACCATTTAAATATTTGAGATTAGATGCTTTAACATTTGCAAGATTACAAGAGTAATCAAGTTTTACCCCTTATTTGATGGAAATTTAGATTGTTTTGGATCATTTCATAATCATAGGAGCATGAAAGAAATCATTATCATCCATGATAAGAGAGATAAAGAATACAAATATTATCACAAGCCATGTAAGAAACATCTTATGTTGTATGCTTAGATAAAAATGATGTTCAATATTGTATTCACCAAATGTTTAACCCTAAAATATAGATGTAGGGAATCTAGGGTTAAAGGTGGAAGGGATGCCTAGGGGCACAAAGATAGTAGAATATTCCTCGAGTATGCCAATTATTTAGGAAACTCACAAAAACATAATAAATTTCTTATGATGAGATATGTTAAGAATATAAAGTACACATATGATTGACATAAAAATGAAAATAAGATACATAGCTAGTTTTGATGCTAATATAGATCTAGATCTAGAACATGAGGAAAGGATTTTTTCCTCAATGTTATTGTTTGAACTGGATATAGGTGTCTAGTATGGAAAAACTTTTGAAACTAGATATAATGGCCTAGATGCTTCTGGGTTATGTGTGGACTTCACTTTGGTGCATTCAAATCTATGTCATCGACTATCACTCATTTTTAGATAGAAAAACCTTAGTTCTTTACCTTTATATTGGTTGTGGGAAAAATAGGTTAGTGGGCACATGGTGTTGATTTGTCTTAAAGAACCATCTATCAATGAGTGATTCCTAAAAAACAAATAGTTTAAATAGGGCCTCAAACTTATGTAGTTTTCTCATACGTGTTGGCTTATGTGTGAATCATGTAATGTGTGATAAGTAAATATAATAATGACCTAGATTGTAACATGGAAAATGTGGCTCATGGAGTGTTAATTAAGTACTTCAGAACTATATATGTGATGTCCTTATGAGTGATATGGTAATAGGAGAAAATAGGGAAGCTTTTCTCACTTGACTGGTTGATAAAATTATTTGGTAAGTTGCCTTGTGAGTAGGTAATAAGATTCTAGGTCAAGAATGAATGAGGGTTGATATTATATGTATACCAATCCCCTTGGACAATATATCTCATTAAATCACTTAAGATGACCATATAAATATGTTTCATTTTCAAATTAGATGACTTTAGGGTATTGGAAACTTGTGTTAGGGTAGGACACTTATGGCAGCACAAGTGTTTGGGCAGTTGGAAAATAGGTGTAGGTCTAAAAGATGATTATATGGAAGGTACGAAAGTTTATAACATTGTGGGAAATATAGAAGATTTGAGTCATCAGAATAACGTTGGTCAAACTAAGAGATAAGCAATGAGGTGAATGAAAATAGTGTATATGAGCCTTTTGGTAGTGGGAAATGTCTATAAGCTAAATGCAAATCCATGATGTGTATTTTAAACATGAAAAAGACTAAGGTTTTATATAATTTATAAATAATGTCTATAGTTACACTCCAATATTCTATCATTAAATATCATCCTTACATAAATTTTGGCCCCATCATACCATGAGGTATATACGAGACTCACCTAGAGATCATGTAAAGTCTAGATTAAGACCTTTCATCCATTAACAATTACCAGTGTAGGGGAAAAAAAATACCTAAAGATTACTCACCACATATATGCATAGATTGAGGGTTGGGATACCAACCTATTCACCACTTTACATGAGTCGGAATGTGGGTTGGTAGTTGTGTTTCCCACCCTTATCTATTAGCGTAGGATTGTGGATTGCTTGATCTTTTTTAGTGTTGCCAAGAATGTAATTTTTTGTAATCCCTACACCAAACAATAACTACTTCAAAACAAATATTTAAAATCAAACCAAGAGATAGATCATCCCTCATCACTCTAACAAGTCATAATCCAACCTTGAAAAAATCATAGTCCAAGCACCTACTTGACACAATGTTCCATAGTCTAAAAATACATTCATTAAAATTCCTTATCAAAATACCAATAAATCAACATCCTAACAAAGTCCAATCTAGCCATTACTTCATCAATCCTATCCAAAAATCCTATCCTCACCTATAGCCTAAGATTGTCCATATCCAAAATTATTAACCAACCATCCCAAGCACACCAAGTCCACAATCATCCCAAATAATATACATCCTAACAATTAATCATATGCTTTCCCTAATATATATATAAGAAATAACCTAATCACATATCATATCCAACATATTGAGATTACTTGGACCCAACATCTATTTATGTTTGAGTCATATAATCAAATCCAATTATCCACTTGAATTCCAACCCAATCATCCATTTAATCCAATATCACTTGAGAAAATCAAATCAAAATAATTTAATCACTTGAAATAGCTAGTAAGAACCCATCGAGTATTGTCTCGGGCCACTTATGACCTATTCAAACATATTAACTTATCAAACATTACCAAGATATTCAAACCTATTTCCATATTAATCAAATCCACTATATTTTCTTAGCTTGTCATCAAGTCCAAATATCAAAGGTTTATTTTCCCCAATCAATTTCAAATGTCAAGAGTTTAGATAGCTCCCATCTAAACCAAATTTTCTCAAGATCATCCACTTAACACACATCAAATCACATCAACCATCTCACATCACATCAATCCAAAATAAAAATTAAGATCAAACTAAAGTAAGCCTTGTAAAACAAGGTTAAATCCAAATATAATCATCTTAATCCAAACAGCCCACAATCTACTTCTAATATTTTTTTAAATCCTCTGCACCTATTGATTGGGGCCGAAAAATCACATCATCCATATTTTCTCCCATCTTTACCCATGGTCTCGAAAATAGTTTTAAATAATTGATTAATCAAACAATGCATATTTGTAAACAATAACATTTTCATTATATAGATCTTATAAATGGTGCCCTGACTTTCTACAAATTTTGATCCCATAAATATATGTTTTGTCATAAACATGAACAATTAGACCTATCCACATCAAAATCAAATTATTGCTAGTGGTTATGATATCCAATCATAGTCTATATTTTTGTCCACTAGTTACAATGTTAATCTTGACATCAACCATCAAACTAATAAAGGGCAAATTTTCCAATTAACTTTATCAAATACCTATATGACCCCTAATCTACATGAAATACCATCATCTATATATGTCCTACCATAGATAAACCAAGAACAATTATATGATCTAGAGTCAAATATTTCAACATCAAAAACAAATCTATGAATAAAGATGATATAGTACTCTCAATGAATCCTTAAAATCCATATTTTTTCAACTAGCCATAGCCAATATGGTCATCTACCCAATCACCAAGCCTTTTGACCCAAAAAGATCTAAACCATCTTTGTATAGAGAATTATAATACTTTCAACACCATATAATCCAAGGGCATTCTACTAATATATGCCTCACATTAAAAAATTATGTGCAATATCTCATTGATTGTGGTGACATCAAAATCAAAATAAAAATAGATGAATCTATGTCTAAGAGTGAGTAGGGGAGGATATACCAAGATCTGATTCTAAACCATAATAAAAATATTCCATTTCAAGAAAAAATCCAAGAAAATATATCCATCTTTTGTAAACCCATATTTGATAATGAACCCATCTGTAATTAGCCTCACTTTTATGATCCTTTCTTTGATCATTTACATGCATTCTAAGATCCCATGTTTGATGAGCCTAGTCTACTAGTCTTTAACAAGACCCTCTTAGATGATACCGTATTTAAATAACCCATCATTATCCACCTATCCACCTTTTATACATCACATATAATCCATTATTTACATTAATTCCTTCATCATAGATCCTCTATCACAAAGGAGAAAGTGAAAAAGGTACTATAGACAACACCATCTAATAGGCCCTCCTTGTGGCCACAATCAAAAAATTAGTTATCAATAAAATAAAAATAAAAGTAGTAATATAAACCTCAAGATCAACATCCTTTACACCATAAAAATATAAATCAATATTAGCATCATCATCAAAATCAACATTAGATTCACTATCAACACTCATATCAACAACATCAATATCAGAATCAGAGTTGTCAGCTACATCAAGATAAAAGTAATATATATCATTGACATATGAATCAATATTGGATTCAATGTGAGAATTGTCATCAATCTCTCCATCAAAATTAGGATTACATGACATTGACTTAAAAATTCCTTCAAATCAATACAACTTTAGAAAACCTTCTTTGATTCTTGAAAAGGTTTTTGTTGGAATTTGAGTAGGCCCTCCTAGTAGCCTTTATGAAGATCAGGTTGCTCTTAATGTTTTCATCAACCTCACCAATCCTTTCTTCGATATCCCTCATCATTTTTAGATCATTAATATTTTCCATCACCATAATAATCAATCTCTTGAAGCTCTTGATTGCGGCCTTTATAATTAGACAATGTTGGACACCTTTCATAATAACACACTAGTGGAATAATTAAAGGGGATAATTTTTTTATCCAGTCATAATATCATAAAATCATCTTTGATCCAACAATAAATTTAAAAAAATCCAAACAATTAGCCATGTCAAAAATTAAGATATCCTAGAGTAATCCTCCTTAAGTCACTATGAGAAAATTAAAATAAATTGAGTAATAAATAATGTCGAGAAAATAAGTTCCATAATGAAAACATCCTTGAGGCACTAGTAAGAAATTAAAATCAATATCAAGCAACAAATAAAGAGGACTCTGTTGGTGAAAACCTTGGTGAGGTTCTAATAGGTGAACAAATGAGCTTTGCATAATTTCCTTAGGACATTGTAAAAATCAATAACATAATGATTGATACTTCTCAAATCATTCATATCTAAGAACATAAGATTATTGAGGTTTTAAACCCTATAATATCAAAAATCATGTTGTTAAAGTATAGGTGGAGCATTTAGAATTATCAATAGTGTATGTGACTATTAAACCCAATTCCTGGGCTCTTGTCAATTTCACCTCCCATCATTATCCTAGCATCCTTTGGACGTTATTCATAATATAAATAATCAAACCTACATGCAACAACCAATATAAATGCCAATAAAATTGTCACCTGATTAAAACTAGGGGATTTGTAATTTGGACATAGTAATTGGGAAAAGAGGCTATCTCTTTCATGAAGAATGTAAGCCATCACATAGATAAAATATTGGCATGGTGATTCAAATCTTGATCAGTCTTCTACCCATTCTCTAGTGATGGGATTATAAATGTAATTGACATTGAAGGAGTTGAATTCATGCAGCAAAGGGGTTATCTCTTTCCATGAAGAATGTAAATCATCACGTAAACAAAAGCCTTGCATGGTGATTTAGATACATATCAATCTACCCTCCATTATCTTGTGAGGGGATTACAAATGTAATAAGTGTTGAAGGAGTCGAATATGCACCTTTATATTGTTGTTTTTCCAGTCGATTTTCTCAGCATCAAGAGACACAAACTGCCTCGAATTGATGGTATTAAATTCAAACCCAACTACCACCATATAATCATTATTTTTTCCATTACTTTACAAAATCCATCTCACGAGTATAGAAACTATTAAATAAATATTAAATGTTAGTTATTATATAAATATTATTTAATATATATGAATATTATCTTGTATAATGTAATATATATTGTAATATAGATGTAAATTTTTAAATATCAATGTTATGAAAAATAAATAACATTTGTACCTAACTAACTCTCCAATTTTAAGGTAATCTACCCACTATAGGAAAAAGGAAGGTGAATCGTACGTATTTGTATCAAGAATCATAATAGCCCCACAAAAATAGGTTAATGTACATTCATTTTGAAACATATTTGATTATGATTTTATTTATAGACTTCCAAGTTAAATATGCTAAAAGGGATGAAAATTGTTGTTTATTGGTACAATGAGATTTTATATTTCATTTTTACACAAGAATATTATAAATAATTCCCTCCAATTTGTTGCATCATATAGAGTTTATGTTTTTTAAGTCCAAGCTGTAAAACAATGCAAAATTAGTTTAATATTATCTTGCTCTCTATTAATTTAATCCTTAAAAATTGGTCTATGTTTTATTCAAAAATTTCAAAAATTTTATTTATTTAAATAAATACGCTGTTGTGTGTGTTAATAAAAGATATAAATTGTATTATTTTTATTGCGCAAACATTATACCATGTAAAACATTATTTGCCTTCTCCATGTTATTTTTAGCTTAGCCCTCTTTAATAAGCATTCTAGAGAGATCATTATTTTATTCAAGGTGAACACATAGGATTGGTTGCCACATCACCATCACGAAATGGATAAGTATATTTGTTATTTTATTCACACAATAAAACATATATTTTTTTTTATAGATTTATAGGTTGTTAATCATTTTTTAAAAATTCATAATTTCCAAATATCACATCATAAACATCTATTGAGCTATTTGCACAACCCTTATTTAGTTGTTTAGCCTAACATATATTACAATATATTTTGTTTTGGTTTGTTAGTGAATAACTAAAATACAATACAATAGTTAATGTGATGGTAATTATAGAAAATCCTATGTCACTCAACCTCTAAAAGAATTTTTTAATTTTTTTTGAATCATTCAATTCAACAATATGTGATTTTTTCTGTCCTTGATGACTGTGGCAAGAGTTGCAAGCTGCAGTGGATGAATTACCTCAAACCAAGCATTAAATGAGGGAAATTATCTGAGAAAAAGAACACCATCATCTAGCTTCATATTGTTAATGGACAACAGTCATTAAAGATTCTATAGCCCAAAATTACTTGAAAAGAAATTATTATTTTTAAATTCCAAAAACATCTATGAATTTATGACTCAACAAATATGAATGACAAACAAGAATAGATGGAAATACAATAGATGTTAAACAATTGTATAATAGCCCTCCACATTGAAGGGGACCCGAATGAGAATTCAGATTTTTTCAACTTATTCTAGCCACCAACCAGGTGTACTTAACCAAGTAGTCCGCTTGATTCATTATGGTAAAATGGGACATAGTTATAAATTAAATCATTTTATTATTAATACGAGTAGAAAGTTATCATGGTTCCAAATAAATATCACATTAGGTGACGGTCTTACTCACGAATTTATGAAGTTAAAAATATAAAACATAAAATAAAGTAGGTAATAGGTATTTATGGTTGCGAAATAAAAAATCAGTGTTAATTCATGGTACAAAAACATTATGAATAGATTTACGTATCACAAAAATATGGAGGTAAATGATAATTATACAAGTTAAATTTTGATAGTGTTTGTAAAGGTAATTTTAGACATTTTTCTAGAGGTGGACGCTGTTAGAAACTCAAGATAATTTCTCCACATGCAAGCAGTTAACTACCAGTTAGGAATCAGTTGGTTAACTGATAGTTAGAGATCAGTTAGTTCAAGTAGTTAACAATCAGTTAGTTAAGTAGTTAGAAGATTAGTTAAGGATGAGTTAAACAATTAGTTTATTTTCATTTATTTTTGGATTCAATTCTATTTAAAGACACCTTGGGCGCAACGTTGTAAGCAAGGAAAATTGAAGATCAATAAAATTCTTATTTTCAAGAATTGTTGTAGCAATTGGGTTCTATTTTTGTTTTCTTGTTTCAGTTCTTGTTTTGTTCAATCTCTTTTAGTTTCTGCAAATTGGTATCAGAGCCTAGTTAGGAAAGAATCTCAGGGAAGCCGTGTAAGGAGAAGCACAGATTGGAGAAGTGCACAGTCAGCAGTCGCAGTCCACAGCGACCGACATCGGCAACCAAAACTGACATCGGCCGACAACCCAGACCGACCTCGACATACCCAACCGACGTCGGCACCGTTTACCTGACTGACCTCGGCAGATTAACCGACGTCAGCGACTGTGTTCAGAAATAACAAACTGAAAAAGAGAATTTAGTCGCTTCAGCAATTGACATGGCAGTGAACAACAGTATCTCTTAGCCTCAAATTCCCATTTTTAATGGTAAGAATTACGATTTTTGGGCAATTAAGATGAAAGCATTGTTTTGCTCACAAGAAGTTTGGGATTTGGTAGAAAGTGGTTTTGTAGAACCGTAGGACGAGGTAGCCCATCTGGCATTAACTCAAGCACACAAGGACGAGCTTAAAGAGAATAGGAAAAAAGATGCAAAATCCTTATTTCTAATCCAACAGGCATTGGATGAATCAATTTTTTCCATAGTTGCAGCAGCAACAAGATCCAGAGAGGCATGGAAAATCTTGGAGACTACCTATAAAGGTAATACAAAGGTAAAAATTGCTAAATTGCAATCTCTCAGGAGAAGTTTTGAAAATTTGCAAATGAATGAATCAGAATCTATAGACTAGTTTATGGGTCAAGTGTTGAATATAGTGAATCAAATTAGATCTAATGGAGAAACTATCATGAATCAGAAGATTATAGAAAAAATACTCAGAAGTTTACCCAGTAAATTTGATGCAATAGTTGTAGCTATTGAGGAAACCAAGGATTTGGAACAGTTATCAGTAGATGAATTAATGGGTTCTTTGTTAACACATGAATCCAGAATGAATAGGAATAACACTTCTCTTGAGAATGCTTTCAAGTCACAGGTATCATTTGGCAGAGGAAGAGGAAGGTCAAACTTCAGAGGAAGAGGCAGAGGTAGAACTGGAAGGGATAATCCAGATCAAGGTGAAAATAGTAATCAAAACTATAGCAGTAGAGGACGTGGCAACAATCACTTCCAACAAAGTTCATAGAGATTTGATAAATCTAATATTCAATGTTATTATTGCAAGAAATATGAACATTATGCAAGTGACTGCAGAAGGAAGCAAGGATATGTGAACAAGCAGAATGCTAATTACACAGGTGAATCTAGTTCTACTCCAGGTGAATCTAGTTCTAATCCTGGAAGCTTATTTCTTACTTGTAATGTTACTCAAGAAAAAGCTAGAGATATTTGGTTCTTAGACAGTGGATGCAGTAATCATATGACAGGGAATAAAGAATTTTTCGCTAGTCTTGATGATTCTGTAAGATCAAAAGTTAAATTAGAAAATGATATCCAAGTGGATGTAATGGGTAAAGGTGTAATAAATATTTTGGCCAAAAATGGTGAAAGAAGGTTTATACCTGATGTTTATTTTGTACCTGGACTTAAGCATAATCTTATGAGTATTGGACAATTAGTACAGAAAGGTTACAGAGTATCTTTTATGGATAATGTTTGCACAATACTGGACAAGTTTCCAAGTGACAGGTTGATAGGAAAAGTGGAGATGACCAAGAATTGGATGTTCCCTCTTCGAATTCAGTGCATCCAAGGAGAAGAGGAAGCCCACTTAAAAACCATGCATCTAGACCAATCATGGCTATGGCACTTAAGGTATGGGCATTTACATTTTGGAGGCTTAAATTTGTTACAGAAGAAAAATATGGTGAAGGGATTACCACCAATAGAACAGCCAAGAAGTTCATGTGATAGTTGAATTCTGGCAAAACAACATAGAGAGAGCTTTCCAGTAGGAGCCTCATATAGAGCTAAGGTAATATTGGAGTTAGTCCATAGTGATTGATGTGGAGTAATGCAAACTCCATCATTTGGAGGTAGTACTTATTCTCTAACCTTCATTGATGACTTTATCAGAAAGACATGGGTATACTTTCTCAAAAATAAGTCTGAAGTCTTCGGAAAGTTTAAAGAATTCAAGGCAATGGTTGAAAAGTAGAGTGGCCGTTATATCAAGGTACTTAGATCAGATAGAGGAGGTGAATATATGTCTAATCAATTTCAAGATTTTTGCAGATATCATGGCATCAAAAGGCAATTGACTACAAGGTACACACCACAGCAGAATGGTGTAGCAGAAAGAAAGAATAGAAAAATCATGGAGATGGCAAGAAGCATGTTGAAAGCCAAACAATTGTCAAATGAATATTGGGCAGAAGTAGTAGCATGTGCAGTGTATATTCTTAGTAGAAGCCCAACAAAGAGTGTCAGAGATCGAATTCCACAAGAAGCGTGGAGTGGTAAGAAATATAATGTACATCATTTCATAATTTTTGGTTGTGTTGCATATTTTCTTATACCAACTAAATTGAGAAGAAAGCTTGATGATAGAGGTGAGAAATGCATTTTTATTGGCTATAGTGAAGAATCAAAGGCTTATAAGTTGTATAACCCTATTTCAAAGCAAGTAATTATTAGCAGAGATGTTGAATTTAAGGAAGAAGAAGCATGGGATGGTAACACCATCACAATTGGAGCACCAATTCCACAAATTGAAGAAGAATCTGAAGAACAAAATTTGCAAGGAGATCAATCTTCTCCACAAGCAAGCACAAGCACTCCAATAAGAACACCTAGGAGGTTTGAACAAGGTGAATCATCTAGTCATGCATGTTACCCTACTCCAAATTCACAAGTAAGTTATGAATCATATCCAACTCTTGCTACTTTAAGATCAAGATTGAAAGGTAAGAAAATGAAAAATTTAAATGAGATTTATAATCAAGAAGAAGAGAAATTAGATTTGGTTTCAAATTTTGCTCTTTTCACTCATGATCCTATGTATTATGAAGAGGCAGTTAATAAGGAACATTGGATAAAAGCAATGGATAAAGAAATGAATGCTATTGAAAGAAATCAAACATGGGATTTAACTATTCTACCTGAAGGTAAGGATTGCATAGGAGTCAAATGGGTTTATAAGACTAAATTTGATGCAGATGGAAATGTTGAAAAGCACAAGGCAAGGTTAGTAGCAAAAGGTTTTGCACAAGAACATGGAATTGATTATAATGAAACATTTGCACCAGTTGCTAGACTGGATACTATTAGAATGGCATTATCAATAGTTGCTCAAAATAATTGGTATGTATATCAAATGGATGTAAAATCAGCTTTCTTGAATGGTTTTCTAGATGAATAAGTGTATGTGAAACAGCCCACAGGTTATGAAGTAAAGGGACATGAAAAAAAAGTCTACAGATTGAAGAAGGCTCTTTATGGTCTCAAGCAAGCACCAAGAGCATGGTATAGCAAGATTGATTCATATATGATATATAGATCTAGATGGCGACCCCCCCCCCCCGATCCGCTCCAACCCAAACCCCAATAGTGAGCCTACTTTGTACACAAAAATCAACAAAAAAGGTAGTGTTGATGATAGGAAGAGTACTTCTAGACATGCCTTTCTTTTAGGCATAGGGGTGGTCACATGGGCATCCAAAAAGCAACCTATAGTGACACTTTCATTAGCTGAATTAGAGTATGTAACAGCCACATCAGCAGCATGTCAAGCAACTTGGATGAGAAGAATATTGAAAGATTTATTACAAGCACATAAGGAGTCAACACCAAACTTCTGTGATAACAAATCAACGATCGCATTATCAAAAAATCATGTGTTTCACAAGAGGAGCAAGCACATTGACACAAGATTTCACTTTATTAGAGAGTTAGTGAACAATGGAGAAATCCATCTAGACTTTTGTAGATCTGAAGATCAATTAGTAGATATATTTACAAAGGCATTAGCAAAGGAGACCTTTGATTATCTGAGACAAAATTTAGGCATTGTAAATCCTGAAGTTATTAGTGGTAGAAATTAAGGGGGAGTGTTAGAAAAACATGCAAGCAGTTAATTACCAGTTAGGAATCAGTTGGTTAACTGATAGTAAGAGATCAGTTAGTTAAGCAGTTAGAAGATTAGTTAAGGATGAGTTAAACAATTAGTTTATTTTCAGTTATTTTTTGATTCAATTCTATTTAAAGATGCCTTGGGCGCAGCATTGTAAGCAAAGAAAATTGAAGATCTATAAAATTCTTATTTTCAAGAATCGCTGTAGCAATTGGGTTCTGTTTTTGTTTTCTTGTTTCAGTTCTTGTTTTGTTCAATCTCTTTTAGTTTCTATAGAATCATCTTTAAATATGATATAGGATAAGTGATTTTTCATTTTTCCTTCAACGTTTTATGGTCTTCAAACAATTACGCTGAAGGTCTATCTCTTCTTAGAAGTTTGAAAACTGCCATTGATTCAAATTTTAAGAAATTATTTATGCAAGATCATTCTCTCTTGATTATCAACGTTGATAAATTAAAAAGTAATACTCATTGACATCTCAATTTAATCTTTCATGATATTGTCCATGTCATTACTTTTTTTAAGGACATTTCTTTCCTCTACAACTATCGTGAGATTAATTCTCCAGTAGATTTCTTGGCTAAATTTGGAGCTCTTTACCTTCCTCCTCATGAAAATCGGTACTATGAAGCTAATGAACCGGAATACAATCAAGATAAGAAAAACCAATAGGCAAAGCATCTCAAAACATAACATGTATCAATTTGTATTGAATGATTCACGCAGTTACAACCCATGCATAAATAAGCCTCAACTCAGAGTTAAAGTTTACATGCAAAATTCGGAACTCTAAAAAATAATAAAACTTACATGTTATTTTAAGCAACGGTTATTTTTAGTAAATTTTGCATGTGAGAATGTTTGGTTTTAAAAATCTCTAAAAATGAACTAAACACTATAATTAACTTATCGTATGAATATCAACTGAAACTGTTAATTTGTTGACCGAATTATTTTATACCTTAAGATGAAAAGCCCCTTTTACCTTTATTATTATCTATTTAAAAAAATTAATAATAATTTCATACAAACTTTCCGTACTACACGACCCTTAGGTGTACTCGTACCATTGCTAGTTGAATTTATACGATTTCCCATTTTCCAATTGTCGATAAAGAGTACTCGTCTTCTATGGTGGCACACTATTACCAGAGTGAAGGGATTAGTTTTTCCACAACAAACCGGAAGGGAAAATGTGACAATACAAACGGAAAAGGAATACGCAGAGTAAAAAAATAATTAATGTCACAATAGAAAACAAACAGTAAAAGCGTTGGAATGATGATTGTAACAGTTCGATTTATTAAAACATTAAATCTCATTTTTTAAAGAATTTATGTTGTATCTACATTCTGTATATTAACAGTTTTCTTTAGATTAACAGTTTCAAGAAATGAAACAAACTCAGCCACTTAAAAATAATGAATTTATCGATTTACATTTTCACTTTGGTGGTACGCAAAGATAGCACTTTTATTGAATGATAAACCACCATTTGATTTCAACCTACATGGCTAAATAACGGCATAAAAGAAAGGGACAAGATGATCGCCAAAGAGATATTATGAAACACATGTGAAACAATTAATTGCCACATAAATATCTATGGACCACATTTCACATTAAAAACGAAAGAAATTCATTATTGTCCACATGTGCCAAGGGAATGTCAATGGTAGTGGAAAATTAGGACGAGCTTAGAATGGAAGGATTGGACCCACTTTTTTAATCATTTCCAAATAATGAAAATGATATTAACTCTAAACATTATTTATCGGTAGGGAAAATATAATATAAAGTAAAGAATAAAGAGTTTAAATGTAATAATAAAAAATATTTAAATTATAAAAATAACATGTATCTAGGAAAATATGTGTAAATTAATCATGTTTTTTTTAGTATTTTATAAATTTAATTTCATTTTAAAAAAAATTATAAGGTTATTTTATATTCCTTTTTGAAAAAGAAAATAGGTGAAAAGTATAAGTAATCATCAAAGTATAGATTATTATATGAGTAATATTTTTATCAAATGTTGTTGAATATTAAATATTTTTCAAAATAAATTGGTGGAGCATCTTCGTCCTCATAAACCATAAAGATTTGAATTGATTTATATTAATTTTTAAAGAGGTAAAAAAATTACCCTTAATCTCATAGTAATGAGAACATTTTAATACAAGATGATCCTTATGAGGATCTATGGAATGCATTTTAAAAATAAAATGTGTTCAAAGAATGGTGTTTTATCTCTATATGTAGGTGGTGGGAACAAAATTTGAATTTTTCTAATTGAACGTTCAAACTACAAAGTAAATAAAGCTTAATGTAAATTAGAGGTTGGATGAGCCCATCTTCAAAGTGAAGATATGTACTATAATAATGTTGAAAGTTTGAAAAAATACGTTTACCATTTGCATCGAATGTATACTTTATAAATGTCATCTCTAATATCCATATTTATCTCCCTTTTAGATACCCCTAGTGCATAAATTTAAAAACTATTTAGAGGGAGTTTGTTGACATCAATATCTACACGGGACAATAGAGAAGATTCATTAAAATATAAGTTAGAGTTCACATCTTGTTGTGCCATCTAAAAAGAACATTTGAATATTTTATACGGATACTCGAATGTATCAACTAAAAAATTAACCATACGCCTAAGACTATATATCATAGTCACCAGTTGAAAGATCGCAAAAGTCATAAACAAGGTTATACTAAATTCAATGAAAATTATATAATCAAAGTCCAATATTTTAAAAAGGAAATACATTCATAACAAAGAATTGCAAATTATTTCAATTAATTTTCAATCATTGATTCTAAGATAAGGGCCACATATTTCAACCCCTACATAAAAGAGTTAGGTGTAACAAATGTGAAATATAGGAGATTCTTTATCTATATATATATATTGGAATTGAAGTGGAAACTAATTGTTTCTCAATAATGGTAAGAGGAACATATGTTTGGCTTTCACCACAACATTCCTATCATTTAAATTTAATTAGTCTCGTTTAATTTATAGTACAATAAATTTTAAAATTTAAATGAATCCATTAAAATAATATAAAAAGTAAGACATGTGATTTTCATTTCAAAATTTAATGTAAACTTTACATATTGATATGCACAATTTGACTAAGTCAAAAAAATATGATTTTCATTTGAAATAGTTTTTCATTGTAATTATGGAAAAGAGTGGTCCAATTTACTTTTTTGGAAAAGATTGGTCCAATTTATTTTTCTAGGTTGTCCTTTTTTCATTGTAAGGTAACCCTTCCCTTTTTTTTATGTGATATATATTTTTTTAAAATTAAATTAACTGAGATTGTGTAGTGGTTAGTCTTTGTCTTTAATGGATCAATCATATTAAAAATTGTAGTATATTATTGTGTTGAGTTAATTTGGGATATTTAAGAGATAAAGTTGTAGGTTAATTAAAAAAAGGTTGCATAACATATTATTAAATTGTTAGAATAAAAATAATTAAATTATAAATTATCATAAGTATATTCAAGTTATAATAATAATTATTATTATTATTATTATTATTATTATTATTATTATTATTATTATTATTATTATGCATGAGAACACTAATAATATTATAAATAAATAAAAGGTATAATTTATTTATTATGATAATAATAAATAAAAAATAATATAAATATTAAAAATAAAAATATTATTAATTTAATATAAATCTTTTTTAAATTTTACAATATATAATTATTATAAAATGATATATATATGTCTTAATTTTAATATCCTTAAATAAAAATCAATCAAAAAAATAAAATAAAATAAACAAAATAATAAAAAATTAAAAAAAATTATCTTACATTTGCTAATAATTGATACATTTTATTAAATTATTTATTTTAAAAATAAAAAATTAAAAATATATATATTTTTTCAATTTATTTGACATAATGTAGGGGAACGCGGATAATGAGACATTGTTCACGGGCTGATACATACTTATTGGCACACTATGCACTGAAGACGGGAATTACGTGTATTTCGCAGCGTCTTTCTGTTATTCCTATTTTATTGACATTATTTTTAGTTATTGTACGTGAAGTGTACGTTTTAAAGAAAGACTGCAAGAACATATGTAATATTGTATGATAATTTTTTTTTAATATATTTAAATATTTTATTATTTTTATTTTAAATTTTAGATAAATTTGATAATTATTATAATAATATGTATTTCTAATTTCTTATTGATTAAATGAAGAATAAAATAATTGAAAAGTAAAATATAAATAAATGATAATATTAAACATTTATTAAATAAAATTGTATTATTATAAGGAACATATGATATTCTAATAAAATTAGGAAATGTATTATTATTTATAAAATAAATTTTAGAAATAAATTATAATTATCATTAAAATATATATTTTAAATTATTTAATTAAATAAATAAAAGTTAACTAATTACAAAATGATTTTTATATATTAATAATAATTTATATATAAATTTATAATATTCATAAATTTTGATAAAATAAAATATTTGTTACAAGACATTTATTATGCTCCCTATAATATATAGTTATTATTAAAACTTTTAATATCACAATACTTGTTTAATATGATGTGAAGGGTTCCAATAATGATATACTATATTTTCCTCTGTGTGCAGTCAAAACAGTTAGAGATTTCCATATTTAATATAAATAGTTACTACATACCGTTCAAACTTCACATGTGTATAGCCGCATTCCGTTTGTTTAAAAATCTTCAACAGAATGGCACTACAATTATTAAAATTTTTGTATAATTATTAAAAATATATTTCACTAGAAATTCCCCTGCCCTCATCTAACAAGTCACTCATGTACAACTCTAATTCATTATTTTCGTATAAATAAAAAATATAAATTTATTCACTAATCCCTAATTTTATACTTTTTCTTATTTTTCTTAAACCATATTTTCTATAGTTTCATTATTTTAATAATTTTTAAAATTTTCAATAAATCTTTAAAATTTTAGATTTTCTTCTAAATATATATTTTTCTAATTTTTTATATTTTTATATTCAATTGTATAATTTCATAACCCTTATTATTTCCTTCATTTTCCAAAAAAATAAAAATTCTCTCCTATTAAAATTTATGTTAAATTATATATTTCATAATTTTCTAAACCGTGATTTATTAAAATCTATCATTTTTTCCCTACACCAATTTTTACATAAATTTCAAACTTTAAAAAAATAATAATATTTTTTATTAATACTTTATCTAGACCATAACTTCACCTTTTCTTACCCTAATTTCTATTTTTATTTATTTCATAAATTTAGTTTAAAAATCTGTTATTTTTTTAATATATAAGCTCTAATTTGACCCCCCTTTTTAAATGTAAACCCTGTTTTCACTATATTTTTGAAATTTTAATATTCTTTATTTAAAAATAATAATATTTTATTTTAAAAAAAATTGTGGACAGGGTTTCCACCTTTTTATTAGTTTCAGGTATTTTATAAAAAACATGTATAATCCCTACTATCCCATATTTTTCTAATTTTTTTTCTAAACTATAATTTTAGAAATTCCCCAAATTTTTTAATTCTTAAAAAAATTTAAATTTTTTTAACTTTTTAAATTTATTTAATTTTTAATAATTTATATTAATATTTTATAATTTTTTTTATTAAACTCTATGTTTCCGGACCAAATTATTAATTAAAAAAAATTTCAAAATTTAATTTTCTTTAATTTTTTTTAAATATATATATATTTTTTAATTTATTAGAGAATCAATAATTTTCAATTTTTTTCCATAAATCATATATACCTTATTTTATTATTTTATTGACGTTTTCTAATTTCTCAAATATTATTAAATAAATTCCAAAAAAAATAATTTCAATATATATATAGATATTTATTTTCTGTTTTCTATATTTATATTTGACATTTCTCCCCATTTCAATTATATATATATATATATATATATATATATATATAATCAACACTCTAATAAGTTAATTTACTATGGACATCAATGCTTAATATAATTTTGATATAAGGAAATTAGGGCTCGCCGTGACAGGGAAGCAGAAGTACAACTACACAAGTTTATTAAGAAATGAACGGATACGGGAAAGAATTAAAATAAGCAACCAGTCGTAACGATGGATGGGCTCCAAACATCTACCGACCTTCCAATTCACAATACGCCGAAAGGCAATCCTGACGTTACGTTACTGAGTTAAGGACGGGAAAAATCAGTCACCGACGTGTCGACATGTCGATTTGTTGCCACTTTCCACAGTTAGTCATAAGCCAAACTAAACTTGGATAGCGATAGGAAACCGCTGGCAGTGGCCACAAGACCCGCATGTCGCGCTTGGTGGGTGGAATGTATTTATTTCCTTCCCGGGGAACTTAATTGCTAATTTATGTCACATTTGCCCTTCTTGTTCTCATGTCGTATGGAAAAAGCCATACCCTTTACGCTACCCATATTGTAGTACGCTTGATTGATTAGGGTAAATAGGAAATGCTTATAAAATATAAGGTTTTATTATGGGAATGCTTTATATTATATTAAAAAAATAAAATATAAGTTAGAAAGTTATATAGTAATTTGGGTGGATAAATCATTGTTCAAATTTTACGTCGCGTAAATAGATCAGTTCAAAATATTAATAAATGACTAGACAAAACATGACAAAAGCAATTATAAATAATTAAACAAAATTTTAAGCATAGACCATTGTCCTAGGAGGTAGAGGTGAAGGGTCGTCCTTAGGAAGCACCGACCAAGCAAACAGTTCCACGTTCAAGATCTCTTGAGCAGTCTAACAATTTAAGCGGTCATCATGTATAGTAATCGACCAACTATCAGTGGGTTGAGTAGAAACAACAACACTCGTCGGAGACTGTTGTGTAGAACCAATATCATATTTATCATAAGAACTCTAAACACCAATTGTGGGAGGGCGAGGCAAGAAGTAGCACATACTATGACACTAACACTTGCTTCTACGCCTTTTGGGAGGACGTGGCAGGGGTTTGCGTGGCAGGTCGTCTGGTGGAACTCTATTCATAGTGCACGAGGCACTCCTAGTGGTCAAGGAGCTCCTACAGGGGGCATAGGTCCAGTGCCATCTTCTCCAACTGAGCTTGGATCTGCTAGTAAACTGAAGAAATAACAATCTTTTCATTAACATAAAATAAAATTCCACAATCCTCATGATTAAAAATAACATTATTTCTAACTTTTCAAAGCTGAAAGAGGATGATAACATGAAAAAAATGCCAAAGAAAAGCAATAGAAGCTAGCCAATTTGAATAGTCCCCAAAAAGTATATGTCGCCAAGAGAAGGGCTCAGGATGAAAGAGTTCAAATAGGGAGTGAATCCATCACCATGGAAATTGAGTTGTAGGACAAAACTAGAAGAGATGCTTGAAAGATTTAGGCCGCTTGGAAACGGGATAGAAGGGTTGGGGAATGCAGAGCTAGAACAACCTCTCACAAAGGGGGATCCCCTGGAAGATTAAACACCAAAGAAAATGAGTTAACTTGGGATCCAAATTAGGGTGTCACAGCATGTTCTAAATGGGCCAACCAAGTATTGGGAGAGGATTGTAGGCCCCAACATTTGTTGAGCTTGTCAAGAGTTGGGGAGAAAGGACTCATGACCTGATAAAGAAGATCGAGAGAGTAGGCTTTGAAATGTGTATCAGAGTTCCACCTCCAGTCTTACCACCATGCCTTAGGAGGTTGAAGGCCAATCTTATGGAGCATAACATTAGTAAGTAATTCCTAAATGTGAACGATGGAAGGTAAGCAGACATTATTAAATTGAAATTTGATTTTCAAATTAGGCCAGGTGATCCAGTCTCTAGAAGTAAACAAATCATAGATAGTGTGAATCCTTTTATTGAATAATCACAACACTTTAACACTAGTCAAGTCAGCTAAGGGAATAAAAGAGCTAGTGAGAACAGGGGACCACTATAAATTATGATCATTAAAAAATAACCCTATGCGAAAGCCATCCACTATCCACTTTAAGTGGGGTTTGAATACTTCGAAATCCTTCCAAATACTTTTGACAAGAAAGGAGCCTGTAATCTTAACAGGGACATTAGTGATGAGACGGGATTTAAAGCTAATATTCTACCAACTAGTTTTTGCATATGGAGATCTCGAAGAGATACAATGGTGTAGGAGGATTTTCCTAGACTCATTATCCTCATTACCTCTAAAAACCCATCTAATGCTCAAGGCCATACTTTGGAAATAAGTGTCAATTATGCCCATGCCACCTTTATCAAAAGGAAGGTAGAAAATATTCTAGGTTACCTAATGAAAGCCTTGGGCCTTGTTAGATTTGGCCCACAGGAAATCTTAGAGAAGCTTGGATATATTATAATAAGAAGCTTTAGAAGTGGCCCATCAAGAGGAACAATAAACATGAGTGGCCACCAAAATCTTGGTACAAATATGGAACTTACCTACTAGAGCAAATATGGAACTTACCTACTAGAGATAGGGGCTTGGTGATTCAATATTCAATTTTCCTTTCAATCTTATTGAGGACATGTTGCTAAAGCTCAGAAGGAAAACTATCAAAAGCGAAGGGGATACCCAATAACTTAAATTTTTTACCTCGAGCAATCAATTATAAATTAAACCTTTTAAGTCACTCAAGTACCAACATCATGCTTTGTTGGAAGCACTGGAATTTCTTCCATTAAAGGTTGGAGCTTGAAGCTGGACAAAAGGTATTCAGGAATTGCATAGCTTCACTAAAAGTGGACTCTTGCTCTTCAAGCATGAGAAAGGTGTCATTTGCAAAGTGGCCATTGAAGTGATGAGAGGTGCAGTCGATAAATATAATGCCATAAACAAGGCCCTATGAGGCCTTATAAGCCAAAAGGTAACATAGGGATTTAGCAGCTATAACATAGAGTGTTAGAGAAAGGGGACACCCTTGTCAGATAAAACGTTCGAGCTTGATCCCTAGGTTTGCTATCCATTAATAGTGAGTCAGGCAGAGGCATCATGAAGCAAGGTCTATATAGCACCGATAAAATAGGAACCAATGTCGAGAGCCTCGACCATGGAAAAAATAAAATGTGACTCAATCTTGTCATAAGCCTTTTTAAAATGTATATTTAGGAAAATAATTCTTTGAAGAGAGGAACATGCCCAGGCCATGACCTCCCAAAATGGAATAGGATTATCCAAGATATACCTCCCTCTAATAAAACATGTTTGTCCTAGTCTAGAAATGGTAGGTAAGATTAGCTAAATGCAGTTGGTGAGGGATTCGACAAGAATCTCATAAGAGACACTTGGCATGGTTATCAGCCTCCAACTGGGGAGAAGCTTAGGATCTCAGGCTTTGGGAATATATTTGATATTGCCTTGATTGATCTTGGGGCTAAGAGATCAATTGCATAGGGCTTCTTTGTAGACCTATAACAAGTCAGGGTCAGTGAACTCCCAAGTGGCTTTGTAAAACTTGCAATGGAAGCCGTCAAGGCTGGGTGCTTTGTCATTACTCATAGAGTTCAAAGCCTCTATAAGCTCCTAGAGGGTGAGCATGGCATCACATAACTGTTGCTCCACAATTTTGAGTGTGTTAGGCATCACTTTGAGGCAATTTTGAAGAACATGGGACTACTCATCCTTAAAAGGTTGAGTGTACAAAACCTACTTATTATGCTCAAGAAAGGTTGAGACATATCAGAATAGGAGGTAAGCAGGGATTGAGCCACTTGAATGGATTTAATTTTCCCATGACCTTGTTTGGATTTCAACACTTTAAAGAACTCTTTGGAGGTTTTGTCGCCAATTTTGAGCCAATGTAGCTGATCACAAAGTTGGGTGCCTCTAGCTGCATGACTATATGCCACCTTGAGGTGGTGTTTGAGGGAGGAAGTTAGGAATTGAAGATGTATGTTGAAATGATTAGTCTCAAGGGAGGCACGAACCCATTTGAATTCTTAGAACGTAGCCTCCTCTGAAGGCTTGTGAATCTGGAAAATATTAGTTATCGAGGAAGGAGGTGGTGTGAAGAATGGACTCATTCCACCACTCAATCTAGTTAGTAGTGTATAGGGGCCATGAGGCCAGGTCCTTAGACCAAGTGGATGAGTTGGATGGTTCCAACACGACTCAGCATAAAAGTATTGACATAAAAATGGAATATGTGGCACATTGTAGTACCTGGAAGTCCATTCAACTTTACAAGAGATGGGAGAGTGGTTTGACAAAATAATATCTAAGTGGACACTGATATGATGGCTATCAATGCTAGAAATATAAACAATATTTTGCTCTGACATATTAAAGTGGTCTATTCATTTGAGCATGTGGTGATCCCCAGTTTCATAGTTGGACCACACAAACCAAAATGTGTGATTAAATGTCCACCACTAAAAGAGAGGGTATGTCATCCCCAATTTATTATTGAAATAGTAACAACACACAAATAAATGGGGAGGGCCCAAAATTTATCTTAGGGGTATCCATTCATATTAAAGTCATTGCACAAAAGCCATTGTTAAGAGGTATCCCATCTACCAAATATTGCTAGAGTAGGAAGCGGTCAAGGTCATCATTGGGAATATAGATGTCGAGGATGACATAAGGATGTCCACCAATGTCAAGAATAATCCACACTACCCAGTGTGACATATCATTACCCATAGAAAGGATGTCAGAGGAGACTTTAAGAGTAACTAAAATATATGCACTGTCAAATCCTACCTCATGCAAGGTGGTGACCTAGATGGCATCTAGCCAAAGATTATGCAAATTCATCTGGAGGAGAAAGTCAAAAAAATTAACTTCTTGAAAATAGAGAGTGTTTGGAAAATTAATCTACCAATACGTATCTCACAAATATTATTTACGGGTATAATCTATAAGAACGATTATATTCTATGATAAAACATTCATAGGGAGGGATCATCCATTTGAAGCTCCCCTTGCCCATCCTAAAGATCTGCCAACACTGCAAAGCTGTTGTGTTGGTGAGTGTGAGAAATTATGTCACCTAAAATGTAGAGATGTTCAACATCATGTTCCTCTTGAGGAAAGATAGCACCCTCACAAGGTGGGCTATAAGACCACCTTGAGAATGAGCCATTGGTCGAGTGAACCTTAGCCAGAGGCATCTTGAAATTGTAGGAGGTTAGGTAAATGCTCTAAGGGTTAAGAGGATCCAGGTTGGAAGGAGGCGACAAAGAAGTCCCTTAAGAGGGTGTGACAACTAGAGGAGAATCCTCTCGAGGTAGTGGTTCGGGTGTGCTTTGTGGCTTAGGACCCAGTACCTAGTTGGGGGAAACTATGGTCTAACCATTAGCGTTGTCTTTTGGTTTTGGCTTCTTAGACTGATGAGGCAGTTGAGGATGCTTGGGATGACCCATGCGAAGACAATCCTTGATACAGTGGTCCAAGGCTTGACAAAAGAAGAAAGTGATGGGAAAGTTGAAATATACAACCTTCTGTGACAAATGGGTTTCTCCAACTTGGATTTAAATGAACTCCATCATCTTTTTGGAGAGTTTAACCTCCACATAGACTTGCTTGTTAGGGTGGGGGGAGAACCACCTATCTAGTTCAAAAACTATTAAAAAATACAAAAACATTATGAAAAACTATTAACTGAAAATAAAAGACTAAATCTATCCACTATTGGTTAGTGTCTTGACGACATTTAGGAAAGACAAATCAACACAAACGAATGGAGTGATAATGCAGGTGTTCTATGTGACATAACCGCCCAAGATTTGTCTCACATCCCACTTAAAAAGCTAAAGTTTTTTCTGTTGCTCATGTTACACCATGTGTATGTAGGGAGGTGTTATATATGCGTCACATTTTTCATCTTTTACATTGATTGGCAGTTATGTTGGAGAGAACAGGTGGTTCTTTGACTAGTACTTACCCCACCAGCTTGACAATTTGCCTTAATAAAACAATGTGGACAACACATGGAAACATTTAGAATTCTATAGAGCAAAGTTCAAAATAAATGATTATAAGATATGATAGATATACTAGATTTTTCATAATTATGTGCACAGATCTCAGTTATTGGTATGGTGGTGGAAAGGTACGATGAGCATCAAATCAAAATCGTAATGAGATAACAATGTTTTTGGGTCATCTACTACGATAGTGATCTGCAAATGATCTAAGTCTGATTGGTTTATATTATTAAAATGTATGTTTTAAAGAAAGTTTCAAAACTTTTTCATCCTAGGTTAAATGAAATAGTGGTTAGTCTTATCACAAATAGATATTACACTAAATATATTATTTACAAATAATTATCTTAATGTTTTACTAGTATAAAGTAATGTATCATCACCGATAACAAATAGAAAAAATTAGAAATTTCTACATTTAAAAAAAAAAAAAAAAAAAAAACAATTTTATAAAATATATTATATATAAATGTTTTTTAATGATTAGTAACACATTAAATGTGGCATTATTTTCTGGTTATTTCAAAACAAACCAAACTAAAACCAAAAAAAATAGTTAAGGCCCCCCCACCCACCCCGGAAAAAAACAAATAAAACCTAATACTGCCCATATTTTCCCTCGATCGCCCAGGACTTTTGCATAGAAAATAATTTGATTCGAAGTCGTGAAAGACTAGTAAGGGGAATAATGAATTCCCCGTCGGTTGAGAAAATCTTAAGAGATCAACGAGTGAGAGGGAGAATTATTTTAACTAGGGAAGCATTTACGTGTCTTCGAACTATTCATTGTTATACTACGTGTGACATAACTAACTAAATTTTGAAAATGCACGGCCTTTATAATAATAAATATAATATTATTATTATATAATCAATAATATATAGTATATCAACTCCTCTAATGTTTATTACCTTTGTAATCACATTACTAGAGAATGGATGATACACTGATCAGGGTCTTAGTTACCATGGCAAGATTTTGTCTATGTGATCACTTACATTCTTCATGGAAAGAGATAGCCTCATCTCCTAGTCACTGTCTCAAAGCTACAAAGTACATGCCACATGGTTACATAAGGGGGCATATTTATAATCAATGTGAGAGTAGTCTTAAAGGAGTTAGTGGTTGAGAAAATCCATCCCAAGTGGTAGTTAACATTTTTAGGTTTAGGTCTCAATGTTGTAGAAAAGTAGGTGTTTCGATCATGGGCCTAATCAGGTACTTGTCTAACTCTCTAGGTTAGATTCAGGATTGTTTGAATGTGGTTCATGCCTTGACTATTTCTATGGCACTCAACAATTGACACTCAATTGCACTAGGATCACTTCACATAAGGTGCAACCCTTATGTTCTCACCCAAAGCGCAATGGAGAAGGGATCATGGTTTGTGTTGGGCTACTTGTGCCATGGTAAACTCTATCCTTCGAGGACTTTGGTTAGTGAAATGATGGTTATGTATTCATGGGCACAAGACATCCTAGGATAGGGGAAATCCCACTATCTTCTAGGTGCACACAGATGTGATTTAGGTCAATAGCTTCATGGGCACAAGCGTTTGGTAACCTTGGCTTAATGGCATTCAAGCACTTGAGGGGAAACTAGGTATCTAGTTGAAGGACTTAGGCATAGGTATGTGCTTAGGAATGGGTATCATTGAGAGGCATAGGGCCTTAAACATAATTAGAGAATTTCCTATATTGGGCATAGGAGTCCTTGTGACTACAGGAATGCCATAGTCAATTTAGGTTAGAAACTCGTGAGAGATCACCATACATACTACAAACTTAAGAATTCAATCAATTAAACATTGCACAAAGATTTCCTCATTAATAAATTTCAACAACAATAAATATATAAGTCAATAGAAACTAAGGATATGCTCTACTCAAGCTACTAAAGGACCAAAGGCTCATAATCAAGCTTGGGCATTATAATGGAGATCATCAAAGGCATATCAAACTAAGATATGAATCTAATGGTGAACATAACTTCTAGAATCAATCTACCAAGGTTTCACTACTCCACTCATCTCTCTTGCTAACTAGACTCTGCTTCCTTTTATAGAGCTTTAGGGCATCCTAGGTTCTTGAAGAACAAAGCACGCTGATTACTAAGTTGGTGGTAGAGGTACTCATTCCACCATCTCCACTATGCTATCTTTAAAGAGTAGTCATTATCTCATGTGCTCGCTTCCCAATGATGATCGAGACAAAAAGGAGTAGTTAGCCACTTGCCAATTGGTGCCAATAGATGACAAAACAATAATCATGATAAGTGATTGCATCATGCTTAAGTGTTTGTTATGTTGGCATAGATTATATACTAAGATGGATTTGGGGCCCAACATTACCCCATATAAAAATGTTAGTTTATCCTCAAACTAATCTTCCAGTGCCTTAGGTGGAAAAAACTCAGGTGTATGCTCCTTTAGTTCTGCTTTGAAGTCTTCAAAAGTCTAAATTATGAGTATTATTTCTTCCATTGTATTGTCTATTTTTGTAGAGGTGGTGATGTTAGAGAGCATGTGAATTTTCTCCAACTCTTCTCGAAAGGTGTGTAACTTCTCCTTTGCCTTTGTTATGCCTCCATGGATGATCTCTCCTTGCTCACAAGCCTTTGTTTGTAATGTGTGGAAGAGATCTTCTAGGTCTTGCTCCTAGGTATTGATATGGGCACTCAAAGTGTTGATCTATGCCATTATCTGTACATGCTTAGACCTAATCATAGTGTATGCATTTACCATTAGTGCATCCTTTTCCCCTTTTGACTTTTTGATATGTGTATCGATGACTGACACTTGGGTGGTGAAGTTGTAAAATATTACATCAAACGCTTCTGTGCCTTCTTCTAGCATCACAAAGAGGTCTTCCACCTCTTTAATTTTTTGCAGTGATGTCTTACTTTATGCCAACACAAGGGTTCTCTTCTTCTTCTAGATCTAAATGCACCTTCAACCTTTGGAGCATCTGCTCCTTTAGCACACCCACCTTATCGACCTCCAAAAAATTTGAAGTGAGGATGCCATCCAGGAGGGATAGCTCAGCTTTCTCCACATGCTCAGCCAGTTGCTACAAATTAAATCTGATGGACTTGTTCTTTTCGTCTTCTTTTAGCATGATCTTATTCCAGCTTGAGGCTCTAACATCATTGATGATGTTCTTCTATGCTACCTCTAAATCCATTCAGATGAGGATATTAGTTGACCTTAGGAGGGATAGCTCAGCTTTCTCCACATGCTCAGCCAGTTGCTACAAATTAAATCTGATGGACTTGTTCTTTTCCTCTTCTTTTAGCATGATCTTATTCCAACTTGAGGCTCTAACATCATTGATGATGTTCTTGTACGCTACCTCTAAACCCATTCAGATGAGGGTATTAGTCTACACTAAAGATCACCTTATGTGGTACCTCAAATTAAGGCTCATCCATATTAATATCAAAGGTGAAGGATAGTTTTGGGTTTGTTAGGGTGGTAGTGGATCTGAGGGGCATGTACTCCATCATGTAATAGTATTCATCCATGAACCCCTTCTGTGCCTCCTCTCATAGTCTTAACTCAACTTCTTCTTCTTGGATGTCTAGTTTCATCTGCTCTGACTCTTCTTCGTCAGATCTAGCATCTTCTTCAATGCTTTCCCCATATGTGTTTTATTTGTCTAGTAGAGGTTATTCCTAAGACTTGTCCCCTTCATTCATTTCTTTCTTCTCTTTAGCTCCAACTTTGCCCTCTTAAATATGTTGGGTTTAATTTGTGCTCTATGTTTGCTTCTATAATTCACTAGTATCAAATTCCTTGTCTCTAAGCACCACCTTACTACTTGGGCGCACCTATGGTGCAACATCCTCCATTGTGTTTTTGGTGCCTTTGTTGCTTTGTCCTTTATGAGTTCCACACTTACGATAACCCTCCTTTCTTCTTTTTCTCCCCTGGCCTTTTCCTTTTCAGCCTTAATTATCTTTGCATTTCTCTTCATGATCATAACTATATTTTCCTCCTCAGCCCTTATTTCCTTGACCTTAAATTTATTGATCTTTGCTTGGGTCATGCCCTTGGCCTTCATGGACTCCCTTATTTGATGTAACTCTACCACCAATTCTATACAGTCCTTACTGAGGCCCATTTCCATCTATTGGGGCCTCTTCTCCTCCTCATCTTGCTAAGGCTGTGTCATGGTGTCTATGGTTGGGATGCTTGATAGTTTTTATGCTTCCCCAAGTACGATAGTAGTGACACCCTAGAGAGCCTCATGAATTTTATCTATGCTAGGTTCTTCCTCTATTTCTTCTTCTTGGATGATATACACCCTCGTCCCTCCTTCTTGTGCCCTCTACACTTATGATTCCCCTTGTGCTTCTTACACCTCCATTTCTACCAAGGTTATTGTGGGCATTGCCACTGGCCCCTTCGATTTCTTCTTTTCTTTCTCCCTTGGCTTGGGTGACATTATTCCTATCATGAAGACCATGCACTTCTTCACTGGTGTAGAGGGGGTAGCTTCATCTTTAGAAATTATCTTAAAATGAAGGTTCTCTTGTATTTATTCCAAGGTTTCTCCCCACTTTTTTTGAGTGGACTCGCTTGGTGCCACTAGTGCCATTGGTACCAACTCTCCTTCTTTGTCGACTTGAATGGGGAGGCCATCATCTTTCTCTGCACTCATGCTTCCCTTCCTTATCTTCATCCCATAGAAGAGCCTATGGATGTGCCCAAGGATGACTTATTTTTCAAGGGGATAGATGTCGGTGGCATCTGAATCATCTTCCTCAACTTCGGTTGCTTTAGCTCTTTGGTTCACTAAGTTTGATCAATTTAAATTAGCACAAGGTTTGTGCCCAGACATAGTCATTTATTCACTACTTTATACCTCTGTTCTCATTGACCACCTTAATTACAGTTGAATAATGGCGTGGTAGTACCTAAATTCTTTGAGATTTGATATGCCCTATAAAATCTACCAAAATCTTCTTTTATTAGTGCATTCAATGTGGATCTTTGTGCCTCTACCACCACCTCATTAACTTCTTCTAATGACTATTCGGTGAAGTGATGTGTATTTTGAATGACTAGTTCATGCCTTTCTTTGGGTGGATTTCAACTTTCCTTGATGATGTTCTCCTGTACTTTGTTCACTTTGCATGACCTTCACCTTCAATATGGTAACCTGGGCACAACACCTCATATGTACATGATTCAGCCTCCTTGGTCCCATTTCCTATTCTAGCTACACTTCTATTTCAAGCATGCTTGTCTATCTTGGTTGATTTTACTACACTTTCATCTTCTTACCTTGGCCTTTCTTACCCCATAAAAATCCCTTGCACTGACCCTCTAGTGTGACATTCCTATCTGATCTCTTATGCATGATCATGTTGTGCATCTTCACTCTATCTTATGTGACTCTTTTAGTTCACATTTGATCTAATTATGGTGAGCTTCAAGCTCCTAGAGACTTAGGTGCTTATGATAATAGCATCACTTAACTCACCTAACTTGTATTATGCTTGGAAGCACTGAAATAACCCTTCTACGGGCCTAAAGATGCCTCAATTCTTGAATCTTTTGCATGAATATCTGGTGCACCCCGTGTCTAACACTATAAAACTTCACGCACCCATAACTTAGGTTTTTGGCCTCAAAAACTTTGAAGATCAACTGTGTTTGACTCACTTGATTGGAATTATGGGTGAAAATACCAAAATCATTTTAATGGCGGCCTCAAAGCATCGCTTATTCACCTACCACATCAAAATTTCAAACACCATCCAAAAAAAGAAATTGTTTGGATTGTGCCAATCTTTATTCTGGTCACTCAATAAAATTGACTCATGACCAAGAAGTTGGTGTCTAATATCGAAAGGACCACCCTATTACTGATATAACTTCAATCGGTTGACATTGAAATGCCTAGAGAGAATTTCACATCATAATGTGTGCAAATTGCATGCACCAGTCTCTAAGATGTTGTGGATGATATATGAGCCCTTCCACCTTATCTGTAGTTTTCTTGAGTTCCTGTTATAATTGGAGTCATAGAGAAAAATGAATTCCCCTTTTGTTAGCACTTTGTGATTTATATGTTTGTCATGCCCAAGCTTCTGGCATGATTTTTCTATTTATTGGATCCACTTTGTTTAGGTGCACATCTCATCTAAGTGCTCTAAGTCCTCCAACCTTGCATTCAAAAATTCTTGGTCATCTAAATGACCAATGTACAAGATGCACAAAGATGGCACCAAGAACTCCATTGGTAGAATCTCCTCAATGCCAATACTAGGTTAAATGGTGTAGCCTTGTTCAGGGGCTTGTAGGTTGTGCAATATGCCCATAACACTACTGACACTCGATCATCCCAATCCTTGTGACCAACATTGTATATTTTTGTGATGCATGTCCCGAAGATATTTTTGAATGCCTCAGCTATGCCATTCACTTGGGGATGGTAAGGGGTTGTCTTGTGGTGCACCACCATGTATCTTGTTAGCAGGATTCACATAGTTTCATTAATGAAGTGTGTGCCCTTATTGCTATTCAATCTAAGTGGGCACCCATACTAAATTATGATGTTTTCCCATATGAACCTTGCGGCTATGGTAGACATGCAGTTTTTGGTTAGCATGGCCTTGAACCACTTGGTAGCATAGTTAGTGATTGTTAGAATGTACCTTTTACTTATATACCATCTAGTGGGAGTAATTGGCTAAAAAAATTTGATGGCCCATTTCTCAAATAGTGCTTGGGAAAGAATGGGGATGAGAGGAATCTCATCTTGGTGGTCGGGATTCACTATGCACTGGCATATGTTACATGCCTTGGTGTAATCCTTTGCATCTTGAAATCAACTTGGCCACCACAAGATTTACTGTAACACCTTTTACACTATTTCATCTCATACATAATGGCATCCTTCTATCCCATCATTTGATTCATGTAGGATGGATTCCCTTTCATGCTCCAAAACACATCAGTGTTGAACTTCATCTTGGCCCAGTTTGTAGAGTTGCGCACTAATAAGCTAAAAAGGGGTGGAATGAACTATGAGATGTTTCTTTTCTTTTGTTATCATTATTTGGGGCATCGATGTAGATGTTATAAAGGTGGCCATATCTACCTAGTCCTCAAGGGTGCACTATATTCTATACAATTATACATCTAGCATATCATCCTTAATTGGCACTATTGCATCGCCATAGTCTATATGAAATAAATGGTATAGCACCAAGTTCTATATTACATGCTTCATGATAATGGAGAATTGGAATTCTTGAAATATAATAATCCATCTGCAAATGTGTCTATGAAGAATAAGGTTATTGATGAGGTACTTAAATGCCTCGTTGTATATGAAAAAGATGAATGGGGTTGCCAACAAATAGTCTTAAATTTTTAAGGGCATAGACCATGGTGTTAGGTTGTGGAGCTAAAAGCTTCACTGATGCAAACAGGAGAGGAGGTTGCTGAGGGTTGCTGAGTTGCAGAGCAACCGGCGTAGGTCTGATCAGCCGACGTCGACAGAATTGTGAAGAGAAGCAATCGACGTCGGTCAGGGATTGGCCGGCGTCGGTCACCTCCAGGTAGACAGGGACCGACGTCGGTCACCTGTGTGGTTCGGACTGCGGATGTTACAGGCAGTTAGCTAACGAACCAAGTGTTTGCATGATTAGAGCTATTTATAGACTGAGAGCTGCGGATCTAATTATTGTAATTAGATGTCTAATTATTGTTTGGATGAGATCTATATAATAGACTCATGGTTGTATTGGAAACTTGTTCTAGTTTGAGTTGAGCAAAGCTAGCTCCTTCTATGTGTGAGGTGAGCAAGGGTGTTCCTCCTAGTTCCACAGTAGTACCAAGGTGGGTGCTGGATTGGAGAGTCAGCTGGATTCTTCCTGTATGTATGATCTTGGTCATCAGGTGAGCATGGCCCTTATAGGAGATCTACATGGTAAGTAAGATCGTTGATCTATAGGTTTGTGTGTGTGTGTGCAAGGTCAAGGTTCACAGGTGTGCAGAACCATTATTGATCTGTAGGTTGGAGATCAGATAGGACAACAACACAACAGGGAGCAGGATCAGGCAGGATCTACTTGGAGTACGGTGTGTACTCATTGGTATATACGTGGAGTACATGGAGAGCTAAGAGGAAGGCAAGGCAGTCCCTTCCATAAGTATGGTCTGTTGAGGTGCAGGTTATTGCAGGTTCATGGGAGATCTACTTGAAGTACTTCGAGTACTTGTGGAGTGCGTGGAGCACTTGTGGAGTGCGTGGAGCACAGGTGTAAGGTGAACACCAACTCTGTGATTGAGTTGGGTGTTGGGACCTAAGAGAGAGAGCTTTGAGGAGAGAATTACTGTTCACTTGAGGTGTGGGAAACCTCTGAAGAGGTGGTGGAGAAGAAGTGGCATCTTCTTTATTGTATTCTTTTCTATAAGAGTTATTAATACAAGTTGTGTATTGTCTCTCATATTCTGTGTTATTCTGAATTCTAGTTACTTGTTGATTCTGGTTAATTCCGCATATTAAGTTGCTTGGTATTTGGTAATCAATTGTGTGCTTCCGGTGTTTCGCATCCTGACAAGTGGTATCAGAGCATGTTTGTTGTTCTAGGTGCCTGACACATGGTGAGTGCCTCATGCTCATTTTTGGTATAGCTCTGATCTACCTGTGTTAATTTTTTGCTAGCAAAGGAAATGGGATGATGTATATTGCCTTCACTAGGGTGCAGTAAAATTGTGCCAATAACATATCCCAAATCATCGACATGGACATGGAATGGGGTCATCTAGTTAAGAAATTGCAAGATAGGCATACTAGCCAATCTAAGCTTTAGGGTCTCAAAGGCATCCTCTTTCAATTCAACCCAGTAAAATGGTCCATCCTTGTGCAAGAGCTCTTCTAGTAGTGCCACAACCTTTGCACAACTCTTTATAAATTTTATATAATACCCATAGTGGTCAAGAAAGGTGCAAACATATTTCTGTGTGGAAGGACTCTGGAGCTAAATGATGATTGCAATATTCACTAGATCAACAAGCAAACCATCTTTACAAATGATATGCTCAAGCAGGGTTTGAAATGGTGTTACAAAGATGCAGTTTTTCAAGTTTAGGGATATTTAAAGTTGCCTTCACCTCTCAAACATTAGGTGTAGGTTATCACAATGGTCCTTGATGAGTCCACACACCATCCAGTCATTTAGGTAAACCTAGAGGAACTTGTGGGTGAAGTCATTAAATGAGGTGATCACCACACTAGAGAACATGGATAACACATTATTGAGTATAAAGGGCATCATGTTATAATCAAAACATCCCCAGTCAATTGAAAAGGATATTTTGGTATTCTCCTCATCATCAATCTAGACTTGGCGATATCTATAGAACCCATCAGTAAAGGTATAGTTCTCATAGTCGGTAATGCCTTCTAGGACTTCCTTGGTGAACGGAGTCGAGAAGGGGTCATTGATGCATGCGACATTAAGCATTCTATAATTGATGAAATGTACCCATCCTTATTGATGATTATAACCACTGAGCTCACCTACTTGAACTCTTGTATATGGTAAATAACTCCTATGGCCATCATTACATCAATCTCTATTTTGACCTTGGCATGGAGGTTGGGATTCATCCTATAGGAGTGCTTTGTGACTAGTCTTGCATTGTTGATTAAATTTATGCTCATATTACCAAGACATGGGTGGGTGCCCTTCATATCATGATAATTTCTATGGAATAAATCTTGGAATTATTTCAGGAGGTCTATGATGCATGACAACACTGCATCAGACCAATAGGCACTTAGATTAGCCAAATTTGTCTCTCCTTATATGTTGATGTCCACTTTGATGGTATTTAGTGGTGTATCATATAGACCATTCTTCTCTTGGTATGAGTCCTTGACTTACTAAGTTCCCTAAGTTGTCTATAAATGAAGATGAGTGAGGTCTTCCTTACTGGGAACACTATCATCCACTTGGCATATGAGTTTTCTTTTGGTGGTCAGTGTTTTCTAGTATCACTCCTTCCGAGTTTCATCATCTTCTTCACTTGAGTTGTTGTTGAGAATTTTTTCATCAAAGAAAGTAGGAGTGCCAACCATTTTTCCCAAAATATGCCTATTAGGTGCTCCTTGAGGATGGTGGTGTCCTCGAATACTACCCTTTGAATTACGTGTAGTGGTTTGACCAATTATGACTTTTATGAGGAAAAAGAGAAGGTGTACACAAACTTCTCCTTAAGTGTATCCAAATTGGTCATCTCTTAGAACATCTCATTAACCACATACCTACTCGCATCCATGTCTTTAGAGTCCTATAAAAGGTGTGCACCCATAAGTTCTTTGGTGCAATCATGCCAAAGTCAATCAATGTCTTGTCACATAGGTGCACATACACCATGGGATCAGATTTACCAGAGTATGATGATATACTAAGTTCCATTACTCCACCTGAATCTAGTGCAAATGACTGATTTTACCTCTAGCTAGGTTATAACGTTAAAGTTTTATACTACCCACCAACCTATGGTAATGCTTATCAAGGTATACACTAGTACACCCATTCTATCTATTACTTTGGGGATGCATGATTCAAGGTCATATACATACCTTTCCATTGGGTTTCTCCCTTCAAATTTTGGGAGTGTTGTAAGCTTTCCCTTGCTCAGGTAGAGTACCTTCTTTCCTTTCTCCCCATGGCATGAGACCCATCATTTCAAAGCATGATCAATCTGGACCTAGCCAGTCCTCACAAGCTCTAGTGCCTTTATGCACACTAAGAAACATCTACGGCTAATTGACTCGTATGCCTCTTCAATCCATAATTTTTAAGAAACATCGATGGTGTCTAAGGCAGACTGCCCATTCTCCCAAGAGAACACTCCTTGATCAGAAGAGTTGAGATTCTTGGTGCCTTATGTCATGATGTTATATATATGGTTGATCTCATCCTCTAGATCAATGCTCCCCACATTGAGGGGTCATTTGTCACTTGAGAGGGGAATCACTACCCTTTCCTTCCCATTTTCAAAGGTTAAATATCACTTCTTGAAGCACATATATGAATTATTGGCATAACAACATGGCCTTCATATATATGCTGGATAGTTATCCTATTCAGCCAACTTGATTACCTTGAAGTTAGCATGGAATTTAGAACCCATAATATATAGAATGGCACCCTTCAAAAAATTGATTGGATATGCTCAAGTCTTGTTGCCCATGAAGAGTACATGGGACGAAGGTCTCAAGGCTAGCCTACCCATCTTTTGCCATGCATTTTTGGTCAAGATGTTGAATTCTATGCCTGTGTCAATACGGACCTCATAGAAGGACCATATATCAATGGTGGCATTCACCAAGAGTTCTTGGTCATAATCTATAATCTGGGTGTTCTTGACCTCTTGTGCCCTTTCATGCATAACATGGAAATTCCAACTGAATACTATCCTACATGTTCTAGAAGTAGGTTCTTTAATAGGGGCATCATCCTTTCTATTTGTAGGAGGTACAAGATCTCCATCAACTCTTGTACTTTAGCCTCCTAGCCATCCTACATTTTTCAAGAAGTAATAGCCTATTCCTATAGGTCTCACATTAATTGGAGCTCTCCTTGTAAGCTATGGATCACACTCATGGCTTGTTGTAACACATCCTTTCGGTGTGCAGGGTCTAGGTAAGGCATGACTTTGGTTTCCAAATGTGTAATGCACTCAGTGTAGCTCAGTATCCCACATTCCTAGCATAACTCCAATGTTGGTAAAATTGACAGGTGAGTGGTGAGTCCGCTTTGAGTAATTTCTTGTACTTTGATTGACTCTATGCATTTTGGATACACGTTTGGAGCCCATTTCACCTCTTTAGAATCACACCTGATCATCCTTATGTCTTTATCGATGCTTGAATTGCCTTGGGTCAATTTTTTGTAAATTTCAGGGCATTCCATGACCTTGTGTGTTCCTCAAAAATACCCACACATTGGATGCATAGGATAGTCATGTTGATAGTGATTGATTCAACTGTACTTGTAAACTAATTGTGGTGGGAACCTTTCTCTGTCACGTCTACCACCTCACCCTCTAATGCCTCTCTATATCCCATAGCCTATATTCTTCTAGTCATAAACCTCATTTCCTTAGGCTCTTTTCCCTCCTACTACCATAATTTCTTATCGTGTGCCTCTCCCCATGTTCTCATGCATCTCATCAATTATGTGATAATCAACTATGTTATGAGTATAAGAATCATATAAGTGGTAATAGGTAGTTGTATTGACTTGACTGGCATATTGTAACAAAGGGAAATTACAAATGTCATGCACGTCATGACAAACTTCATAGCTGAGGAGAAGTGTGTGCACATTCCTTCGAGGGTAGTTTTTTCTATTATGGCCTTCTGTATCTCTATTAGTGCACCACAACCCACTTCAAGCATATTGTAATGAACTATTGGCCAACTTTTGTAGCTGGGATACCATAGATGCAATCTAATCCTTCATGAAAGGGATAATTCTTGTATCAACACTCCCCACCACCTCAGCTCTGAGTGTAGATTCAACTGCTTCTTGAGGGTCTATAAATGTTTTCATGGATAGTGCCCTTCTAAAAGGTACTAGCATCCTCCAATGAACCATTTTATATGTTGGGAGGGGTGAACATCGTAAGGGATTTTAGAAAGGAGAGTCTTGAATCTAACATCATACAAGTGCATGCTCTCTAATAGTCCTTGGTTGATCTCTTTGATCGTGATAATGCTCTGCTACTCAAACTCAAGTATATCAAACTCCTTCAAGAAGGCTTCTTTCAAGGTTTCCTAATCAACCATAGCCTAGTTAGGATCATACTTCCTATACCAATAATGGGAATGATTAAGTAAGGTTATCACAAACTAGGTCACCTTTTGCTTAGACTAGGTTATTCCCTGAGCATGCCATTGTAAATCACATTTAAGCACATGCTCTATGTCATTATTCATGCTTTGATACTCGAGCAGATGCATGGCCATCTCATAATAAATATGGGGTGGGGGAGCAATTGATGTCTGAGGTGATTATCCCCTTAGTACTTATCCTGGGATTAGTCCTCCAAGACCTGTAACCACTAGGCCAGGTGCTAGTCTTGTGGTTACTAATGACACCACAAAAGATGATGGCATTATACTAATGATTAGTGGAATAGGCCTCCTTCCTCTAGGAAATTGTCTAGGCTATGTAGCTAACACTAGTTGGATTGGGGTATTTGTTCTCACATTCTATCAAGTCAGGATAGTACCTTGAGGTTTAGAGGTATCCTCTCTTACCTCCTCATAAGGAATAACTTGTTCAATCATAAAAGTTTGGTCCAAATCTACAAAATGATCAAAGTCTAAGTTGATAATGAGGTCAATTGTCAATCTTCTATCTTCCTATAGGGGATCTAGCATATGAGCTTGTGCCACAAGTTCAAAGGGGACAGGTGCATCTGATGCATATCCAATGGTCAATTTCTATAGGGATCTCGAGCATTCATCCATCAACTATGGAGCTTCTTCCATAGCTTTAAGGGTTCCTTCCTCTAGGTGTTGATTCCATTTAAGAGATCTTTCCCCATGCCCTTCTAACTTTCTATAGGTCCTCTCAATACTTCTAATTTCCATATATTCCATCAGCCCATGCCTCCTCTTGTTATATGCCTATCTCCTTAGATCTCAGGTGTCAATCTACACGACCCCTTCTAGTGTGCCTCATTTACACCTCCCCTTCTTCCTTGTTACAATAATCATACATGAGAGGACTTTAGCCTTCCATCCTCATGGTCTCAAAATTGTAATCCAACATCAACTTCTTGATTTTGATGCCAAGTTATTTCATAAACACACCTCTAAGTTTGCATGTAGTTGTTCAGTGCCCCTTGCCACCATTTATTTGTGTCTCAAGTTCAGGTTCCATCTAGGTTATCAAGCATATGTAGGTGATCTTTCATCCACTTAAGGAATTTTCCATCACTTCAAATTTTATGTGTCACATAAGTAGCCAACCATCGATATACTTATTCCCATAGTTCACAAAAGAAAACCTCATACAGGACATCATACAAGTGGTTCTTGAACCATTTATTTAGGTTCTATCCTATAAGTTAGATGCCTTAGTGTAAATTTATCTTCCACTCATTCTAACCAGTGCTCAATGTTCTCAAAGGAGAGTTAGATAATTTTTTTGGTACACCATCACATCAACAAAATTCAACAGGGTCCCGGTAATGAAACCAAAATGTTGTAGAAAATTAGGTGTTTCGGTGATGGGCCTAATCAAGCACTTGTCTAACTATTTAGGTCAGATTTGGGCTTGTTTTGATGTGGTGTAGGCCTTGACTTTTCCCATGGTGATCAACATTTGACACTCGATTACGTTAACATCACTTCACATAAGGTGCAAGGCTTATGTTCTCACTCAAAGCATAGTGGAGTAGGGACTGAGGTCTGTGTTGGGCTACTTGTGCCATGGCATAATTCTATTCTTCAAGGACTTTCGTTAGTACAACAATAGTTGCGTATTCATGGGTGTGAGTTATCCTAGGATGGGGGAAAACCCACTATCTATCAGGCACAAGTGGATGTGATTTAGATCAATAGCCTCATGGATGCAAGCCTTTGGTAACCTTAGCTTAATGGTATTTAGGTGCTTGAGGGGTAATAGGGTATCTAGTTGAAGGACTTATGCGTAGGTTTGTTCTAAGGTGTAGGTATCATTATGAGGCACAGGGCCATACCCATACTTAGAGAATTTCCTATATTAGGTGTAGGAGTCCTCATAAGCTATAGGCATGTCATAGTGGAGTTAGGTTAGAAGCTCACAAGAGGTCACCATACATATTATAGACTTAAGAATTCAACCCATTAAACATTGAAAAAATATTTCCTCATTAATAGAGTTCAACAATGATACATATATATGTCAATAAAAACTAAGCGTATGCTCTACTTAAGTTGTTGAAGGTCCAAAGCCTCACAAGAAAGCTTGGGTATTACAATGGGGAGCATCAAAGGCATATCAAACTAAGCTCTAAATCTTATGGAGAACATAACATCTAGAATCAATCTGCTAGGGCTTCGCTACTCCACTTGCCTCTCTCTTGCTATATAGACTCTAGTTCCTTTTATAGAGAATCATGGCATCATAAGTTGTTGAAAAATGGAGCACATCGATTGTTGAGCTAGTGCGAGAGGTATTGATTATGTTATCTCCACTATATTGTCTTTAATGAGAAGTCACTGTCCCATGCACCCACTTCCCAATGATGATCGAGCCAAAAAATGTTATTTGTTGCTTATCAGCTGGCACCACTAGATGACAAAGCAACAATCATGATAAGTGATTGCCTCACACCCAAGTGTCTGTTGTGTTGGCATAGATTCTATACTTAGATGGATTTGGGGCCCAACACTCAAGCATTAGGGGATGCACACATCCTACACTTCAAAGGGGAATATACTCTAGATACAAATAGAAAAAACTTATAGATTCCTTATGGAAGGGTATTGTCTAGGTTATTGCTTACATTATTCATGGGTTAAAGTTTGAAACTACATGCCACATAGATGCATAAAGGGGCATCACTCATGATTCAATGTAAATGTTGTGGTAGAGGAGTCATTGGTTTAAAGAATTGGTTGCAAATGCCACAAAAGTTTTGTGGGTTCAAGTATCAAGAGATTCCCACATCCTAAAATTAAAAGGGTAAAATACTTTGGTAATGAAAAGAAAAAAATATGCATTCTTTTTGGGATGCTTTTATCAACATGATCGCTTACATTCTTCATGTGTCAAAGATGCAAACTTCATGTTGCTTGGATGCATAAATGGACTTACATAATGTTGTTCATCATGTTCACTCATTGCTTTCCTTTCATTAGATGAAAAATTTTATAAGGGTTGTGTAAGTGGTTGAACATATGTTTATAGTGTGGCATTTGGGCATTAACCTATTTTTAAAGAGCCATTATGATTCTCATTACAAAGATGTATGGTTCACCTTCCTATTTTACCTTGATGAAGGATCACACATAATGATTTGAAATGTCGAGATCAAAAACTCAAACACAATTTGGTTAGTCCAATGTCCATTTGCATTCAAATCCCTCCCAATATCTACATTCTCTCCAGGAGATATGGTGGCTAAATTTATTATAATATATTATATACTAGCATAAGGGGGGATCAATGACTTGGAGTTTAGGTTAGCAATGATTGGAATCGATGAGTAGGGGTCCTTGCAGATATATTGAAGCTGATAAGATATTAGAGGGAGCCCAAATGAAAATTAAAAACCAATATAGGCCAAAAAAGGGCCCAAGAAAGGGTGCATAATACTTGAGAAAGGGTCTAGGAGGCATGGGATTTCATACAGAAGGCTAGGAAAACTAGAAAAAGTTTGGTTAAGTGCTAAAAGGGCCTAGGAAAGACTAGAAGAACACAGACTAGAGTGCAAAGAAAACAAAATAATTGTGAAGCAATAAGTGCAAGCTATTGCACTTGAAGAAATTTTTTGAAGAAAAAGTGTAGTAAATTTCTAAATAAGCTTATATGTAAGAATATGAGAGGAGAAAAGGAGAATAAAATAAAGGAAAGTGAAATTTAGGAGGAGAGTGCATTGTTAGTTGCACATGGCATGCTTTCAATGACAATAATGGTAAACAAAAGGAGTACCAATCAGCCTAAGGTTGAAGAGAAGAAAAGAAGAAGATGATAGGATAAGTAGCTTATTTTTATATTAGCCAATGCATGTGCTGAAATGAAGAAGGGTGCAACAGAGGCATAATTAGAGGGAGTGCATGAAGGGTCTAATGAGTCCCATTATTTTAACTTAATAATTATTTTTTAGAAATTAATACAATTGTATGCAAGGAAGAAGATAAGTCACTTCGAGAAGCTTTCCAAATTTTGGATAATGATGTACTTCAACTCATATGGAATGAATAAATTGGATAGACATGTTTTCTTTGAAGATCTTAGGAAGAGTGAAACTAATAGTAGATACCACTAATTGATAGAGGTGGAGGGGTTGTTTGAAGTTGCATTGCAGATATCCAATGAGGAGCGAGTGGATTCGTGAAGCACAAAACTCATTTTGTCTTGTTAAATAAGGGAAAGTAAATTCTAGCACAAGAGGACAAGGAATATAAATTTGCAGGTCATGATGCATATTAAACTGTTTGTGAAGAAGTTAATCCAAAGAGAATTTAGATAAGGGAAGGCAAAGAGTTTCACACATGTGATATATTTGAAGTAATGAGATAAATAATATGATGTTATCATCCCAAACATGTGTAAAGAAGAATGAGATTACAAAAGAGTTATAATTAGAGGAAGAAGTTCACAAAATTGTAACATGTGCTGAAAAAGGTGAAGAAATATTAGAAAGATCATCATTCCAAAGTAACGTGGATAAATTATTTGAAAACATCTTGAAGGTAGAGACATCAATGAAATATGCTATTTTGATAAGGCTATTGAAATTGTTGTATATTGTAATGAGGGCAATGGAAGAATAAGACATGAAAACTATCTTAGAGGTAGCATTGAAAGTATGATAAAACATATTTAATCCAAAAATATAAAGATGGATAATAGTATGATGCAAGAAGAGTTACAAACATCTAATGAATTTTAATTTTGTAGTTCAATATAAGATTGGATTAATAAGGAGAAAATTCATGGTGATTTGATGGAAGAGGTCACACTATAGTGTGTTTAAACTCACAAATCAGTGAAATTGTAGCATGAAAACAACTTGATAAATGTGGAAGGATAGACATGATCCCACAAGAGGATGGAAATGGAGATAAGAATTTTACTAGAGGAGATAGAAATATTGTACTCAATTAATGGGCAAGGGAAGGAGAAGGTTCATTAGAGTTGGGCAGAGAAGAATGCTTTATACTTCAAAATTTAGTTGGAAAAGGAAAAGCAAATTGAAATAAAATATTTGGAGGTATCTTAATCCTTTTCGACATTATGGTACCCAATCTTACATTGTATGATGGTAAGGGTGACCCAAAGCAACCCAAAGCATCATCTACGAACTTTTCATGCAACATTTTTTTTCTACATGTATAATGATTATCTCCTCACTAAGTTGTCCCCTTGTAATTTAAAGGGTTATACATTATAATGGTTATAAGATATTCTTAATTAGTCCATCACAACATTCAATCCACTAAAACATATGTTTTTGGCAAACTTTTCAATCCACATCAATGATAAGGATTCATATGCTCAAGTTGCACTACTCAAACAAAAATCTAATGAGCCAAGAGCTAAAATTTTATTTTGATATAAACTATATTAGCATAGATGACTATCCCAATGATAAATAAATAACTCCAAGATATATTCAAGTAGAGTTTATTACCAACATTGCATGAAGCTACAATATTAAGTAGGTTTCCATCATTCATATATATTTATCATACAATGAATGAATAAGAAGTTAAGATCCTCTTCATGGGTAGATTAGAGTACACAACTAGATTATATTTAACTATTAAGAGTTTCAATAAGCCCTCATACAAGGTAAATCCTAATGAGAATAATATTGATTCAAAAATAGTAGTTACTGCATATTTAGAGCCTCCTCCTTGCATGGTCCTATCAACTCCTCCAGGGAGACCTTTTACGACTATTATTTAGTCACCAATATGGGTTCTAAATCATCTCTTGGAATGTAATGCCATATCTCTCCCTCCCATCAAAGAGGTTGATATGACTAGGCCTCTTCCAAAGAACTAGGATTCTAATTCATATTATGACTATCATAGGGCCTGTGAACATACAACAAATAGGTGCATCAACTTTAGACATAAGACACAAGATTTGATATAAACTAATATCATTGATGTCATCACTCCTAAAAAGGCACCTAGACTAGAACCAATGGAAACAAAAGCATTGAATTTTTTTTTAGATACATTTCCAAAAGATACAACCAATGAGAAAACACACACTTCAGGTGTTGATTATACTTATTAGGTACATCCAAAACCATCATACTCATATAATGGACACACACCCTCTATATAATATAATTGGTGTGTATCATACTAAGGTGATAGCTAGACCTCTCATCAGTTTATCATAGTAGGAGAGAGTAGATGATGAAATAAATTTATACACACTCTTCATATGAGCCTACATTGATCATCATCCTATCTAGATTTTAATTATTGACAATAGGTCAGGCATTAAAATGTGAAATATCACACTTATATAGCACTTGTGTTATTGATAGCAAGATATTTCTTGAAGAGATGTAGTTGTTTATGGATTTAGTGACAATGTCTAGAGTTCTATTGGGAATATTCTACTTCCATTACAAGTTAGGCCCACACATGTGGCCACTAGATTCATAGTAGTACCTAGTGGATGCACATTTGATATGTTATTGGGTAGGAGTTTTATAGCTCAGCTTCGAGCCATTCCATCCATAGTAAACAAATGTCTCATGTATATACATGTTAATTAGGTGGTCATAGTTAATGACCTTCCATATGAGTATCCTTTACCTCTTCCATACCCACTTATATAGAAATCACCAAATATGGTTCTAAGAATAGATTATGTTATCACACCTTGGATGTCAATTAAGCCATGAGTGTAGGTGAGGTCTACTTAGACAATAATACTACGTATGCATACTCTCCAATAAAGACATTTATTAGAGAGACCCCTATGTCATAGACATGTTGTGGATTCTAAAGGGCCTCTCTTTGCACAACTACACAAATAAAATTTATAATAGATATAATCCACACCAAATACAATTTATTCTACCAAATGGGTTCCCAAATGCACCAAAGTTCACAAACTAGTTCAGTCAACTTCACAAATTCATATACCTATTCCAAAAATAGTTCTAGCTATAGATTGCTTAGTACCTCTGAATTTTGTATCTTAACTACTCATCACATATAATTTACTATCACTACCCCTCTATTTTATACATAACACATTAATTGTGAGTCTCGTAGGAGACTCATCAGTTCATAATAGATCTTCTCTTAACTTGCTCCTTATATGTAGTTTCATTTTTATTATTTCTTGTATATAGTTTATATCTAGAAAATGGAAAAAACAATATAATACATTACAAACACAAGAAAATTCAAATATTTTTCAAAAACACAAAATTTAGATTGTTTGTAAATTGATGTTTACATTCTTTATATACTTTCGAGGTAGTATAAATGCTAGCTATATTATTTTAGTCAGTTTTATCATACTTACATGCCTCACTTGTTCTTATTGAGTTTTCCCCAATTCTTATAGGAATCAAGTCTATCACACTAATATAGATTTGATACTATCTATCCACTAGGGGTACATACACAGATATACAAATTCAACATTGACACATTTACCCAATGAGGGCATCCTATACACATCACCTACTTTACCAGGTTATATCATTCTACTACTAATACTACTACTACTACTACTACTACTACTACTACTACTACTACTACTACTACTACTACTACTACTACTACTACTACTACTACTACTACTTTAGACTCAATTTATGTATATCTTTGCTCTTATGTAGACATGTACCACATGATGATGCATAATTTAATTTATAACATTACTAGTTTAGAGTTGATTGTGTCTCTTTGCTTATACATGTATTTGATGACATTTGAATATTTTATTGTTTTATGGATTTATACCACTTACTTTCATTGTATGCATGATTTGCACATGTGCCCATGTCCTTGTGTGTCTTTTATTGAATGTGTATATAGATATTTGAACATGTCCTTCCATGTGGATCAAAGACAACCTTATTTTCTCTTTATGTATATAGACATCTCTTTATGTATATAGACATTTTAAAATGTCCTTGTATTTATTCATTTCTTAGACATAGTAACATATTCCCATGTCCCTTGTATTTATTCATTTCTTAGATTACAATAGGGGGAGATTATATGGTGTTAGTGAATGAAATCAAATCCAAATAAAGAGCACATTAAGCTACCACCCTAAGCCTATCTCAAGGGGAAAACATATTAAAAAAACCAAATGAGAAACATAAATATAATGCAAAGATAAATAAATCCTTCACCTTCCTTGGATGCTCCAAATAGATTGTTGAAGCAACTTTCTCAGCTTATGCTAAATGAGTCTTCATTAAAGGAGGCTTGGCTATCTCCTTTTCTCCTTGGAAACTTTGTGATGTCTTTGGATTTGTCTTGGATCAATAATTTTCCATTATAAAAATAATTGCAATGGCTTTTGAAATTATTTGTGCATTATACCTTTGTATTATCTAAGCTTAAAATTCAATAGGCAAGGCCTCCTATTTATAGATCTTGCAAAATGGTCAGAATGAACTTGAACCATCCATCTCAAGATGAAGATGTGTGGCTAAGAATCTATAAAAAAAATTTAGGCAAAAGTCAACAAATGCCTTCATAAATTTTTAAGATAGAGAGGTAATAATGAGGCATAAGGTGGCTTGATGACATATTTTATGCATTTATAGCCTATGGATGTCTTTCCAAGAAATGATGTCACTTGATGCATTTGTTTCTTATCAATTTTTTTAAAAATATTAAACAAGTTTCATTAAAAATTAACTTAAGATCTTAATTAATATTGATTATCCTTAAACATGATTTATCAAATTTGGTGCAAATCTTGGCAATTGGTGCACAAATTTATCAAATTGGTCAGAATGTCATATGATTGGCTCAAAATTTGACTGGATTGGAATTAGAAATCAATGTTAGATGCATTGGATTCATTATCCCATTTAGGATGTTTCCAATACAAAATAATAAAGGCATGTGTATTGTGTAAGAAATTTGATAGAAACGAGCTATCTAGAGCACCCAAGTGTGAAAATGTCATTTTGACTTGAAATAATGTGATCAAAGTTAGGTACTTCATAAATTTCATTGCCTCATTTAATGATACCCTATCTAAAATCAGCACTTGAATATAACAAGTTTACCCCATTTAGCATGTTTTAGTGTTTTTAGGCCAAATTGTGTATTTTGATAGAAATTGGTCAAAAGCCTAGTTGGAGGTTATCGAGGGCCATTTCTAGGTGTCTATAGTTTTCCTCTATTTAGGAAAGCATTAAAATCCATAGGCACAATAATGTCTTCTCAAATAATGAGTAGAGGCCTATATGTCAACAAAAAAAGATGATGATTGAAGAAAAAGCTCCAAATGGTGTTTTAGAAGCCTATGATGATGCTCCCGAGAGAGAGTGGCCATCATATATGTGGATGTATGGTCCCTCAAAAAGAAACAAGAAGAAAGGTGTAAGTAACCATGGTTGAGATTAATCCAAATGATAAAATGCTTGCATGCATTGATTTAAAAAAAGCTACTAATTTTTCCAAAGGTGGTTATAATCGGGAATAAAAGTCAAAATAATGATTTTCTCATAGGTAGTTATAATCATTAAGATAACCTGAATTAGATAAATATTATTGTGCCTTAGTGAGGGATGATTAAAAATAATAACTTGAATTTATAACACATAATATATATTAAATATGATTGGGTGCACATTTAGATGTGATGGTTTAATGACTAGAGAATTCACAAACAACCAGGAATATGTGGATGTAAAGTGATGAAAGAGATGGATAGAATAATAATATTGATCATTATAAATGATTTAATTATAACTAATAATGAGGAGATGCTCATCCTTATTAAAAATGATGCAACTAGAATGGTCAAATGAGTTCATTTGATCATGATGAATGGGAGGATTTGCCAAGGTGCCAAGGAGAAACTTCTATGACTCAATTGAATTTAGACCTTATTGAAGCTAATTTTTGTTGTATCACATGATGATATGCATCATGATAAGAACACCATGAAGATTATCCCAAAATATACCTAAAGACTGACTCCTAATCTAATAACCACTCAAAAATAATGCACCAATGATAAAAAACCATGATAAAAATGTTGACATATGAATAATGGATAGAATCAAGAATACCATGCAAGGAATCACCCAATGAACATCTATAAATTGAGTCAACACAACAATGTTGAAAGTAAACAAATAGGTAAGTGAACATACAAAGAAATAAATAGAAAACAGACAAACAAACAAATAACTTCAATGTATTATAACAATCATGAATGTATTATGTTTCTAAATCTAATTCTAACTCAAAGGACTCTAAATCCAATGGTAAGATTGATGTTGATTCTAATTATGATGCTAAATCCAATGTCAATTCAAGAATAGAACCTGACTCTCATTTTGATTCTTAATTTGATGGGTACTTTGTTATAATGATGTCTTATTGAATGTTTGGTATTGGAAAAGTAATGGCTTATGATTGCATAATGGGATCCATAAAAACTAGTTTTTTAGAGTGGGACTCCTCTAGGATGGGAAAAAGGTCAATAGAGAAATCATTAAAGACTAGCTTGTTAAAGGGAAGCTCTTGAAAAATAGTCATATAGCTAGCGTAATAATTTTCCCAAAGGCAATTATAATCATTAAGAAGTGACTCAATAAATATTATCTTGTTAAGAATGAGACTCTTTGATAATTGGTATAAGATCAATAGATGATTCATCATAGATTGACTTATCACAAATGGTTGGTTCTTTTGGCCTTGTTTTCTAATGAGTTGGAAAATACCAATTTAGAATATAGCTTGGTCTTTGAATGATTGGTTCAATTGAGGTTGTGATTGCATTATCTATGGTTTTATAAATTGGGGAACTATTGGTAATGGATTAATAATGATCAGTGGTTGGATAATGATTGGGAATTATAGAGCTTGGTTGTTCACATAAGCCAAGGGACTAGGTCCTGGTATAGAAATGGAATGGCATTGTGGACTCAGTTTGCTCGCACAAGCTAAAGGATGAGGTCCTGGAATAATATGTTTGGGGCATTATGGAGCTTGGTAGCTCACATAAGCCAAAGCATCTATGTCCTCATAAACCATATCATCCCAATCTTGAGTTCTATCATAAGCTAGTTCTTGACTATGTTTCATGTAATGATTATCATAAATAGGGTATGGATCTGTATCTAAAATAACATTATCTATAGTTGGATCTTCCACAAAGTCCTCCTCATAAGCCTCTTCATACCAATCAAGGTCTCAAATTGGATCATAATTAGGTGTTTGGTTATAGTTAATTTGTGCGGTCATTCTATCATAACTTAGATTGTATGTGATTCCACCATAAGTTTAACTAGACATGTCTGAATTAATGATGAAATCTCTGAAAACAAAAAAGGCTTAGAGATCTACAAACTTTGGAAAACAATTTCTAAAGGATAAAATGTTCAAACTTGGTCTAACATGGTTGAAGGTGGAGCTGTATTTGCAATGTGGTTTAAAATTGGAGCTATATCTCCAAAATGGTTTGTGCTAAGATTTGGCATAAAATAGTCTAATGTCAAATGTCATACACACAAAAGGTCAAGTATTTGAATAAAAACTATCATGTCAAAGGTCTAGGCCAAATTTTTCCAAATAAGGTCTAAAATAGGAAAGGGAAAAGAGTTGCTAGGTTTTTTGTCTAAATGCAGAGTCAAAAGCTAGACTCAAATAGGCTATGCTATGACTTTTGGCCAAATGACATCAAAATCTAGGCCTGAAAAAAAGAATGGATGTGATTTGATTTAATATAACAAGTTTGAAAATAACTTTGACATAGACTTATCACATAGAGTCAAACATAAACATGATTAGTTGGCATAAGTCATAAGGCAAAAGGCTCTTAGAGAAATATTGTGTTCTCCAAACAAAATCAAAAACAATGATGAGCATAAACTATTTGAACAAACTAGACAAAAGTGAGAAACATCATTGTGATAGATAAAGACTCATAAAAGGACACTTAGATGGTTGAAACTTTGAATCAACTTAGACTCTATGTGAATAGGCCTATGAAACAATTTTCGAAATAATTTGAGCAGTGTAACAATGCTAAACTACTTAAAAGATGTGGGAAATGCTTGTTTCAAAAACTTTAAGGTAAAATGTTTCTAACACAATTTTGGCATCGTATCACTACCCTTCTCAACTCAAATGATTCCCACACACAAATTTGTGACAAAATATCTAAGGCATGAGTGTGTTATCACATGGATAAATGAATAAATTGGATGGGTACTCAAAGTATTAGTAAAGATACTAGATGAATTGAGTCTTAGCAAATGATGATAATGATGTTGAGTCTAAAAATGAACCTCAATTCAAATTGGAAATTTAATTCAAGTTAAAATAAGTCAAGTGTAAAATGGTGGACCCAATTCAACACATCAACCGTTAAAACTTTAAAAACTCCAATTTTGAATTTAAACTATCAATGAGGGACTTTAAAAAAATGTGGAAAAGGTCTAGACTCAAATAGGCAGCATAATTATGCCAAATTGGAAGATATGACACAAAGTGTATGATGATGATTTTGAATAAGGAAAGAGATGTTTTTCACTTGGGAAACATAACACCTACTTTGTTTAAATAAATTTGGGGATAATGTGTTTAGTTATGTCATTTTGTAAACACCAAGTTTTGACTCTCAAACAAGACCTTTTAATCTAAGAGAAAGATAAACCAACTAACTAATCATCTTAAATCCTAAACTAAAAAGGTATGGCAAGGTGGGGTTAACTAAACTAATTATTTATAAATGTATCAAATGCATAAGACCTTCATGTTAGCATACAAAATAAGTTCACATCATTTGGGTTCACATCATATGGCTTGCTACAAAAAGATCTTGCCCTTTTTGTAACCACTACATCTATCACTTCCTAAGTGTAGTGCGATGTCCAACATACTCAAACATCCCAGGCTTAACCTCTACTAATAAAGATGGTTTAAACACTCAAACCATCATCCTAGTGAGGGGATCACAATTTATATACCCTTTGTGGAAGGGAGTTGAAGACGATGTCAAGAGATGGAGCCTAGGGTCAAAGCTTCCCTAAGGAACTCATGGGAGATAATGAAGTCCCCTTTACAAGCCAAGATGCATGAAATAAATGACACAATAGAAAGACTTTATGGTCACCTCAAGATCACCTTACACTATTGCAATATTTTGGGGAGTGCTTTAAAAAATATTATTTCTATGCCTTAGACTAGGCTCTTTTGCAATGAAGTTGGCACTTTTGATCCCAAAAGTTCCCTAAAGGGGGTAGATGGATAGCATACACACACAACTCCTTGTTTTCTCAAACAAATATAATCTCCGTAAACAATGACAACAACTTTTTAAAAACTTGAAGTGGGTTCAATTTTAAGCACTTAACTAAAAAAATGTGGTGGTGTTCTTTAGCCGCTTGGCTTTAAGTTGTAAAAACATGTAAAGATTGCACCAACAAGACTATATGAAGCAAAAAGTACCTAAGTTCCATTTAAACCTAATGTTTGAAGTTTTCAATACTTAGCATGCTAAAGATTCATTTTAGGCACCAAATTTGAAGTGTGTGATTTGTTAAAACACCCAAATTAACTTCCAAACAAGCCTTTAAACCTACAAAAATAAGATTGGGGTTGTCTGCTTTGAAACACTTATAATATTGAACACAACTTTGCAAAAAAGAGCTCTCATTTTTCAAACAGTCAATCTAATTAATCCATAGAGAAATCCAATGACTCTATAAAACCATGATTCAGATAGATAATATTGCTATTTGGGTTAGTTTAAAAGAAAACACAATATCACTACTCAGACCCACAATCCTGCTACTTAAGTTAAACTAATTTCATATTCTAAAAATTTAGAGAAAAAACATGGTTTTAAAAAAAATCATCAAAAATGGAGTCCAAATGACCCCAAACCAAGCTTTGGAAGATGGTTTATTCTACACACTATAATATCATGACTCTGTCAGTTGTGGGATTATAATATTGTGATTTTTGAGTTGTGGGATTACAATACCATGACTATGGAGTTATTGGATTGCAATATCATGACGGTGGAGTTATGGGATTGTAATACCATAACTATGAAGTTGTGAGATTGTAGTCCAGAGGATAAATCCATGACTCTACAGGGATAAAACTACTACTTCTAGAAAAAGAAAACTTTTGGCCAAATTTTTACCTTGTTATCTTCCACACTCCAAGATCCTGCATGACAAGTGTTATTAGTTTTCTTTTCGGTAATTTATGACCAAATTTGTGAGGCTAGATTCCCACCAAGTGTACCATTTATGAACACAAGATTGCAATAGGAGGAGATTAGTATGGTGTTAGTGAATGAAATTAAATCCAAACAAAGAACACACTAACCTAACACCCTAAGCCTATCTCAAGGGGATATCATATTAACAAAACTAAATGAGAAACAAAACTAGAATCTAAAGACAAAGAAATCCTTCACCTTCCTTGGATGCTCTAAATATCTTATTAAAGTGGCTTGCTCAACTTGTGCTCAATGAGTCTTCATCAAAGGAGGCTTGGATTTATCCTATTCTCCTTGAAAAAATTATGATGTCTTTGTATTTGGTTTGGATAAAAAATTTGACACTATAACACTAATTTCAATGGATTTTTGAAATATGTGTGCATTATAAATTTACATTATCCAAGCTTAAAATTTAATAGACAAGGCCTCTTATTTATAGATTTTGCAAAATGGTCAGAATGAACCAAAACTATCCATCTAAAGATGAATATGTGTGTCTAAGAATAAATTCAATTTTTGAGACAAATAAATAAATTCCTTCATAAACTTTTGGGATAGAGAGGAAATAAAAAGGCATGGAGGGTCTCAATGACGCATGGGGTGGCTTGATGAGATATTTTATGCATTTATGGCCTAGGGATGTCTTCCCAATAAATGATGTCACTTGATGATGCAGTTACATAATATCAATTTATAAAAATAAATATTCAACAAGTTTCATGGAAAATTAACTTAAGCTCTTAATTCATATTGATTATCCTTAAATATTATTTATCAATTTTGGTACAAATCTTGGCCATTGGTGCAAAAATTAATTAAATTTGCCAAAATTTCATATTATTGGCTCAAATTTTGATTGGATTGGAATTGGAAGTCAATGTTCAATGTGTTGGATTCATTATCCCATTTAGGATATTTCCAACACAAAATAATAAAGGCACATATGTAGTGTGAAAAATTTGATAGAAAAGAGCAATCCAGAGCACCCAAGTGTGAAAAGGTAATTTTGACTCAAAATGATGTGATCAAAGTTAGATAATTTATAAATTATATTTCTCTATTTAATGATATCATAACCAAAATTAGTGCTTGAATATAACAGGGTCACATGATTTACCCTATTTTAGTGTTTTTAGGTCAAATTATGTATTTTGGTAGAAATTGGACAAAAAATTAGTTGGAGGTTATGAGTAGCCAATTTTAAGTGTCTAAAATAAGTAATCATGTTCAAATTATCCTCCATTTTGATGTCATATATACACATTATATTGGTTTATCACATAGATATTGTTGACCAATTTTGACCCCAAGGTCAAAATATCGACCCCTATAGGCAAAACTTTCATGTCATGTCTTTTTATCCCTATTCATAGATTTTTCATCCTTTATGGTGTCATAAAATAGTATTTCCAAAACCTTATAAGCATTGTTTAAGGGGCTATGGCACATAAGTGAGTCCCACTTGGCAGCCAAGTGCATCCAAACCCAAAAAAAAAATTGGGGTTCAAACAAATCCTCTTCGTTCGAAGGGGGTTTGTTCGAACCCCCTTCGTTCGAACCCCCACATGTACTTTTTGAAGGGGATCAAAGGTTTAGTTTAACATTTGATTAATTTTTTATTAATTTGAATGATATTTGTGGGGGTTCAAATGAAGGGGGTTAGAATGAAGGGGGTTCTCTCTAACCCCCTTCATTATAACCCACTTCGTTCGAACCCCATGTGACATGAAATCCTCACCCATTGAAGTGGAAATAGACTATGGGTCTAAAATTGCCACTTCAGGTGCCATGTATAAGGATAAAAAAAAAACATGTTACTTTATTTATAAATAGGTATTTTTATGAGCTTTCTAATAATATGATTTTTTTTTAAAAATTTAATAATATATAATAATTATTTTATTTTATTTAGTAAATATACTTATTTATAAAATAAAGTAACATACGTTTGAGGCACTGGGAAAAATAGGAGACTATGGCCAATTTCTTTTGAAAAATATCAATGCACTCGATTTTAATGTCCTTGTTCTAATGGTGAAAAAATTAGTGTATTTTGACACACACACACACACACACACACACACACACACACACACACACACACATATAGTGAGGAGAAGACATAAGCATGAATATTCCTTGCCTTGATCATAAAAAAATTAATAAAAAATTATTTTTCATCAAAAAATTAAAAAAAAAATTATATTGCACTATGTGTGTGTTTATAAGATCTCTTTGCAAAAAATATTGAGAAAATATTATGTTTTGAGGAGGAAAAATCAAGTACTCAATAAAATATTTTGTACATGAAACATACACATTGTGTATTTATGTATTAAAAAATCTATTTTTTATTCTTTTATTTTTTCAAAAAAATAGTAAATGTAATCTACACTTTAAATGAAACATTTCATTAGTTTACACCATTTTCATATTTTATACGGTTAATTCATTATTGTCTTTACAAATTAAAAAATGTTCATATTATAATTTTTTGTTCTCCCCGTAGTACCAAAAAGTGGGACATAGTATTATGCTTCAACCCTAAGGTAAATTTGGAAAAATTAAGGTAATGGTTTTTCTTGTCTTAGACTAGGTTAGTCATATCATGGTGAAATGAGAATTTATCAAGTGGTGTCATAGGTCCCTAAGTGTCTTCCAAAGTCATAGTTTACTCTAATTCACATTATAATAACATTTCATGCATGTTTGGAAAGATTAAGGTTATTTTATGAACTGTAATGTAATGTTTTTTGAGGGAAATGTTATTTTTGGATAATTCCAACATATGACAAAGCCTAAAAAGTGAGTGATCCATATTAACACTCTTTCCAAGATCCTTGGAGTAGTTACATAACTTCCATATATGTCAGCAAGTTATAAAAGCAGTCAAAATCTTAGATTTTAATGCTTAAGAGATAATATTATGCACTTGTACAGAATTTAAGAATTCATATTTAGTTGAAAACATTACAGTGGTTTCTATTGGGATTATAGGGCCAAAACCATGTTCAAATTATAGGTACATGTCTTAAAATTATAAAAGAATCATCCTTCTCTCCATCGCTCCATTGGAAAACTTCCAAAGGTAGTTTTCAAGTGGATGGTATGGCCAAGAGAGAATGTCAGGGTTTGAAATTTTTACCAAAGGAATGGATCCTAAGAAATTCAAATTTTTAGCATTAGTTTGCAGTTCCATCCCCTCTCCTTTATGAACAATTATTAAGAAGATAGGGTGGTCTAAAACTACTAGTTAACCTCACAAGCTCATTATTTCTCCTCAAAATGGTAGTTTTAATATGGTTTAATGCATGAAATAAATGTCAAAGTATTTATATTTTATGTGTAAACATATTTCACATTTATCCAAGTTTTATTTCACATGTGGGGGCCTACATTAATAATAAATATCCATTTTTGCATAAATGCCAAGATGACTGTCATTGTTATTTATGGTTTTGAGATTTTCCATAGGTTTCCAGCGTATACAATGAATGTTCTAATGATTCACCACCTTTACAATCCATAAAAATTTCTGAAATCATTTGGGTACCTTCCGTACTAGTCTCCAAGTGCAATTCATTATCTTGACTTGAAGACTATGCATATGGGACTACCTGTGCAACAATGGTTTGAAAGCTCTTAAAATTACATTGTCAAAAGTCATGTGATGGTATTGTCATCATGAAGAAGGTGATGAAGTGTGTGTATATTTTTTAGAGTTTAAAATAAGACCAAACTTGCATCAAAGGTAGACCTAAGACATCAAATACAAACATATAAGCAAAATGATAAGTTGGAACACTGTATATCCTTTAGTCAACATGAAATAAACATAAATATATGCATATTAGATATAGAGATAAAAAAAACCAATTAAATCAGGGTATAACTTTGTACCACTCTCATGTAAGGACCAATTTCATTGAGAGATTAAAGACCCAAATAGACCTACAGATTGAGCAAAGAGATTATACATGTATTAAACAGAGGAAGGTGATAATGTAATTGTAGAGAGGTCTAATTTGAAATATAATAATAAATATTAGTCACCATCAATTTATCAATGAACTAATTGATAAAATTAGGTTCTTAAGTTCAATCTTCAAACTTTCACCAAATCACTATCTACAATGATACTGTGGAAAGAGAGTGCATGCTGTGTGAAGGTGTAGGGTTTTAGGAAATTTGAGGTTATAAATTATCAAAAATATAAGAAATTCATTGAGATGTTAAAGTATTGTAAATTGTAGTACTAAAACATTAAATGCATTTAGACACCTAAATGAGCATCTATAGGTTTGGTAAGCAAGACATGTTATTTTTAAAAATTGAGAAGAGAATGCCACCTATAGCTAGTGAGAGGGGATTTTGGTTGAGATCCTATCCAAGTAATGAAACCATATTAGATAAAAAAATAAAAATGATATTATAGGATTATAGGACCAAACAGGGGTCACTCAAACACTACATACACTCATCCAAGCAAGTCTATAAGCCTACTTGCCTTGTTAAGTGAAGAGAACTACTTATTTTTGAATAAATTTTAATGTAAGGGGAAGAATAAAATAATTAAATTTATTATACAATGTTAATATAACCTTATATCCCTCAAACTCAAGTAAGACAAAGTTAAGTTTTGATGTAGACTTTTATGGCCTGTTAAGCCTAAGCATACACACACAGTCCTATTTATCTCTTATGTGTGAAGATTTTGATTAAATGAATGTAATATGACAAAATAATATCCATAATAAATTTATTAATACTTTCAAGGAAAGTTGTGTAAATTTATACATGGGTTACAAGAAACCATTCATATTAGAGACATCCTTATGAACTCAGCCAAGAGATATAATAATGGTCTACAGGCCTAAGTGTCTCAAAATGGTGAAGAAATGATTTGTTTAAGATGATAAAACAATATAATGACTCTTAAAAGGTGATAATGTATCTATGAAAACATTTTATAATGTATTTAACCTCTTCAACAAATAAAAAAGGATCAAACACATCCAATGAGGGTTTCTTGTAGTGTTAGACTCATAGACCCTAGGCATTAACTAGTAGTGATCATGGTAGGTCTAAATAAGAAGGATGAAAGAGTAACATTTGAACATGTAAGGGTGAGTATTATATAACTTATCAGGTTATTTTTAATTTCAAGACAAAATCAAGATAGCTCTCTCAAACATTTTTCTCTCAAGCCCTCAAAAATGCACACTCAACCAACAAGGAACCTATCAATTGGGGCCAATAAATAAAATCATCCATAATTTCTCTGATCATGACCCTTTGAATCCAAAACAAATTTGGATATCACCTTAATAAAATAATACATCTTTAAAAAAAAGGATGCTATCATTTTTTAACACCTATAAATGTGGGCATGACTTCCTACAGACTTTGAACCCATAAATCTAAGTTATATCATAAACAAGATGAATAATCCCTATGTTATCCAATCAAATCTAAACTTTCCATCCATGACTTACATTCTTAATCATGACATCAACATTAACACTAGTAAAGTGAAACCTATCCATGCACCTTTATCCAATACCTAGTTATCACCTAAGCCACATCAAACACCATCATCTAGCTATGTCCTACTGTCACTACACCAAGGAAAATCATATGATTGTGAATCAAATGCTTCCACATTTGAACAAAGTTGTGAAAATATAAAATACACTCCTCTTGGTGAATCATTATAAGTCATATTTTTCCAACTAATCATAACCAATATAATCATTTACCCACTCACTAAGCATTTTGATCCAAATAGACCTTAACCCTCTTGGTATAGAGAAGCCAAATACTATCAATACCATAAAATCCAAGGGCATTCTAATAATAGATGCCTCACATTCAAAAATTATGTCCAAGATAGAACTTACTATGGTAACATCAAAATTAAGACTGAATCATATGAATCAACATCCGGGAGTGAGCAAGAGGGGGTATGCCAAAATCCCACTTATGACCATAATCAAACTCTTCCATTTCAAAACTAAGGTGAAGAAAACAAATCCATCTTTGACAAACCCATATTCAATATAAAACCCAAGTAAATAAGAATATTTTTATGCTAAAAACTTCCTTGAGGTACTAGTGGGTAATAAATATCATTATCAAGCAAAAAATCAAGATAAGTCTATTGGTGAAAGCTTTTATCAAGTGATAATAGGTGAATGAATCAACTCTGTGTCATTTACTCAAGACATCATCAGAACAAATAATTGAATGATTGATACTCTTCAAGTCATTTGATCAAATAAAAAAATATTCTTTAGGTCTTGGACCACTCAACATCCAAAATCATGTCATGCAAAGCACAAAAAGAGTATCCATAATTAACAATGGTGTGTGTGACTGTTAATCTTAATTTTCAGTCTCCTAATAGTTTTACCTCCCATCATGATGTCTGGATGAAGTGAAATAAAAAAACAATGAAGTTCACAATAACATCCATGGAACGCATGTCGATAACATGATCCTAGTAGCACAACTATCTATAACAAATATTTATTGAATATGAAAGTAGTCATCATCATGCATCTCATATGCCTCTGATAAATTGAGATGCTATCAAATAAAAAAAATGTTAATATAAAAATTCATTCATCTAATGGTGAAAATCAATATTTTGGCACCTTAGGCAAGTACCATGATGAAAGATGATTTTTAGCATCATATGTAATAATCTACTTTATACAAGTAACTTGACACTTGGAAGAAAAATCCACTTCAATCCTCCAATAATATCCATTTTCATCCCCTTTTACGTTGAGAACTCTCATCCTACATTCATCCTTATCCCTGCTAAATGACCTATGTCATTTTGGTTCATATCATATCATACCTATCCTTTATTCCCATCTTGACCTTGTTAGTAAGTAGAAGAAGTTGTGAACCTGTTGTAGAAAAATCTAGACATATCATCAGAGTGTAACTTTGATGAATAGAAATCTAATTCTCATGAGATGTGGTCCTTGGAGATTCCTAATCCACTTTCATTGGCCCTCATCCCATTTATACATTATCCAAAATCCTTTCAATGTTTCATCCACTATTATTTCCCATCCCGGTTACTAAGTTCATGTTTTCCATTTACTAGACACCCCTTTTATACATACATAATCTGAAAATCCATAAAAATCATAAAATAACCAAATAACCCTTAAAAATTAGAAAATTCCCTGAAGACCAAAAAATCATAAAATATAAAACAACCTACTTTTTTGTGCTATGTCCTAAGAAAAATCCATATCCTTAACCAAAATCATAATCCTTGAGCAAAATCCATATCCCTATCTAACATGTATTTTCTTGTCCAAAATCTAGATTCTTATCTAAATCCATATCCTTATCTAAATACACATCCTTATATAAAAAATCATCAGGACTATCCTACCCACTTATCTATCAAATCTAACCTCATAATATACATAGTTTCCTAGGGGGAAATTAAACAAGCCACATTGAATCAACGATCACTCATCTTAGACAACTGACAATGCACTAATCACATAAAAAACAATGCATCACATAATATTCATATGAATAGTTTCATCTTCATTTTTCTTATATGATATTTGATGATCTTTGAATTGTCTAAACCTATTTTATCATGTATAAATATTTTTATAATCATTTATGTTGGTCAAATTATTTTCATTTTTAAATTTAAGTGTCTTTGATTAGGAATTTTATGGATATCTCTATCAATACTTTTTAATTGTCTGTGCAATATAAAATAACAAACCTATCATCTTGGTTCCTTATAACAATGGTGCATTATGTTGCGTATGCTTCTTTTACACTTTTTTTTTAATCTTTGTATTTTTTTTGCATCAATCCTACATGCATTACAAAAAAACTTCATCATGCTTACACATATCATGGTGCATATTTCCCAATGCTAAAATAAAGATGATTTCTCAAAATAATATGTATAAAGACCATAATAGCACAAACCAACGCCCATAAACATCATATAATCATCAAATCACTTATCCTATCCAAATCAATATTCCAAATCAAATCATCTAACCTCTCAATCCACCATCCAATTTATTACCATAGATAAATCAAATCATCCATCAGCCGTATCTAATCAAATCAAATCTATAAAGCATTAAAATTATCAATATTTTCCAAATAAAGAATCAACATTTGAATCCATCATGTATCCATAAAATCAATAAAATAAAATTATCAATTCTAATAACTAATTCTAAGCATCTATCCATTCTCTAATCATATCTAACAAACACAATCATCACTAATCTAACATTTATATTAACATACATCATCCTTATCATTCATAATTTGTATCCTTGGAGCATCTTTGGGACATCATCATCATTTAATATATCTTATCATCTATCATTGCATAAATACCTTCTAGGGAATTTTACATTGGTCTAAGGTCCATACAAAACATGTAGGTTCTCTCTCAAGGACTCCATCTCCTCAACCATGCCATGCTCCCACTGACTCTTGGACTCCACCTGTATTGCTTCTTGAAAGCTCTCTGGTTCTCCACCATAAGTTAGAAATAAATAGAATAATGAAGGAGAATATCTAATTGGAGGCTTACTTACCCTTTCTGACCTCGTGATGGGCATCTGAGACTCATCCACAACACGCTGTCTACCCAAATGCTCTGACAGTGACTGACCTCGGTCACTTTCAGGCCTGTAACTGGCTGACGTCAGTTCTTCCTGACCGACGTCGGTGCCTGTACTGCAGACATCGGTCTCTGTATGACCGACATTAGTTTCTGTCTTGCCGACGTCGGTTCCTGCCCTGTCGACATCGGTCTATGTGTTTTCCTGCAAGTGATTATTTCTTTTTCTCGCGAGCTCATTTTGGACCATCACCTCGTCCAATTATCCATTGCTCTGCCCAGATTGATTTAGCTTCTTTAGCTGATCACTATATATCACTTTTTCATTGAAAACAACATCATGGCTCCTAATTATCTTGTTAGTTCCTAGATTCCAAAATCTGAATCTGAAATCATCAGAGCCATAACCAATAAATGTGCACCTCATAGACTTAGCATCCAACTTCTTTCTATTTTCCTTATCAACGTGCACAAAGGCTTCACAACCAAAAACTTTAAGAAATGATAGATCTACCTTTTTACCTATCCATGCCTCTTCTAGAATTCCACCATCCAGAGCTGTAGAGGGTCCTTTGTTAATCAGGTACACTGCAGTGTCAACGGCTTCTGCCCAAAACTCTAAGGGCAAACCAGCATGCAATCTCATACACCTTGCACGCTCCATGATTGTTTTGTTCATCCTTTCAACAATTCCATTCTGCTGAGGTGTCCTTGGAACCGTCCTTTGCCTGCAGATTCCATGCATATAACAATACCAGTTGAACTTATAGCTGCAAAACTCACCACCATTGTCAGATCTCAGTCACTTCAATCTTCTGCCTGTTTCATTCTCAACCATAGCTTTTCAAATCTTAAAAGTCTCAAATACATCAGATTTCTTCTTAATACAATAGACCCATACCTTTCTTGTAGCATCATCTATGAACGAAACATAGTACTTTGATCCTCCAATAGAAGCAACTTGAGCCGGTCCCCACACGTCTGTGTGAACAAGCTGCAACTTATGCTTCTTCTTTGTTGACCCAGTCTTGAGAAAACTCACTCTCTTCTATTTCCCAAAAACACAGTGCTCACAAAAATCCAGATCTATGCTTTTCAAATCTGAAAGCTTACCTTTAGACTTAAGAATTGACATTCCCTTCTCACTCATGTGGCCAAGCCTTGAGTGCCACAATTTTGCATCCACATCTGAAGTAGATAATACAGAAGGAGAATTGTTAGTAACACAATTACATAAATAGAGATTACCTATTCTCCTACCTTTGGCCATAACAAGTGCACCCTTGGTCACCTTCCAAGATTCAGCTATGAGAGTTACTGTACAACCCTCATCCCCTAACTTTCCTGCAGAAATCAAATTCTTCTTCAAGCTAGGAACATGCATAACATCTCTCAACACCCATGTGTTGCCATTCTACATTTTCAGCTGCACTTTACCTTTGCCAATAATTTTACAAGGCTCATCATCCCCTAAATACACTATTCCAAAATCTCCATGGACATAGTCACTAAAATATTCTCTATTAGGGGTAGCATGAAAAGATGCACCAGAATCTAAAACCCAAGATTCTATATTATTATGCAAAGAGAATTAAAGCATCTTGTGCAATACCTGCAACCTTTGCTTCTTCCTTTCCTTTGTGCTGATTGTCCTCCTTAGGCTTTGACCATCAATCTCTGCTTATGTGCCCAATCTTTCCACAATTCCAACATTGTGGCTTCCTGCCATTTCTGGATTTGGATCTTCCTCTCACCTTAGACTTAGATCTTGATCTCCTCTTGCTCTTATCTTTTTGCCTCCCCCTGCTCTCAAAACTTAAAGCGTTCCCAGATGTTTCCTCTGTGCTTTTCTTGAAAATTTCCTCATTCAAGATAACACTAACAACATCCTCTACTTTTAAAATATTTGAAGCAGATGCAGTATTACTAACTGCCATTACTAAGCTATGCCAACTTTCAAGCAAAGAACATAATATTAAAAGAGCTTTAATTTCATCATCAAACACAATATTGACTGAACTTAATTGATTTACAATTCCATGAAAATCATTTAGATGATTAGATACAGATCCACCTTCCTGCATATGCAAATTAAATAATTGCTTCATAAGATATACCTTATTAGAAGTCGAGGTTTTTTCATACAAATTTGCTAAATTAGTCATCAACTCTACCGTTGTTTTTTCTTATGATAAATTAGATATCATAGTAGATGCTAGACTCAGTCTTATAGACCCTAGAGCCTTTCTATCAAGAACTTCCCATTCTTCATCATCCATGTTTGTGGGCTTCTTTGCAATCCCACCTAACGGTAAGTATAGATCTTTTTGATACAGATAGTCCTCTATCTGCATTCTCCAATGTTGATAATATTTGCCATTGAACTTCTCCATTCTCAGTTTACTTTCTTCTGCCATTGCTTCTCCCACTCAAACAGAAATCCCTGCAGAAACCCCTGTGAGTAACCTGTAATCAATACACACTACACAGATCTGAACCACCTGTTAGTGAACCTGAGCTCTGATACCACTTATTGGATATCAAGCTCTAAACCTACAACCAAGGCTCTGATACCACTTGTTGGGGATCAACCAACAATTTGATTACACTTATGAAAGTAATAAACGCGGAAATAAATCAGAATAATAAGTAACTAGAATCAGATAATAGCAAAGAACAAGAGATACAAGAAACCACCCTAAAAACTTGTATTAAGCTCTTTACAGAAGGAATACAATTGAAGAAACTTCTTTCTTCCACACCTCTCTCAGATGTACAGATCTCTCTCTAGATCTCTTTCCCTCAAGAGCTCTCTCTCTCAAGTATAATCAACTCCAACAACCTGGAATGATTCAATTCTGTACTGTTCTTCAACATTCACATACACTACAATAAGCTAAGAAGATCTAATCCTACATATAGAATTAGGAAACTTGAGCATGCATTTACAACCAACATTTATGCCTCTTGAACAAGGGCTCTAAAAATAGTCTTACTAATAATAGAGACGCAGACTTAAGACTATGACTTAATCTCATCATGTAAACACTCGGTTTTGTCCTCAGAAATAGCTTTTTGGACGCACAGGTAATCGACACCGGTTCCTGCCTACTTGCCTGTGACCGACGTCGACCGATCTCTGCCGATGTCGGCGTCTCTTCAACTACTCCTGACTGACGTCGGTCGCTCCTGACCGACACCGGTGACTGTGTAAACCTGCAACTATCAAATGCACTCCTTGGTAAAGCTTTTAGGCTCCACACCTCAACAAAGATGAATCTTCTTTGGTACTTGGTCTTTGTTCCAAATAGTAACTTTCTCCTTGTTTGACATTAATGGCAAAGGGCCATGTTCTTGGTAACTAATATGATCTTTGGACCTGAATCAATACACATTTTATTTTTAAATTATATTAACATCGATCAATCTTACATACCTATACTTGGATCATGATTGGCTTCCCTTATCTCTATGGGAATTTAAAGCATTTTCAAAACTATGACTTGGTTTGATCAAGTCATCATGAAAAATCTTTGTGACCTGTCTCTTTTAATCACACCTACAATAGACTCTTGAATAAACTTTGAATCCTAAAATCACCTAATACCACAAAACTCCCCTATGATCGAGCATCCTTCATGCTTCTTCCTTGCTAACTTAGTGCCTCCATGAATCCTAGTGGAGTCACCTCTGCTTTAGAGAACTAAAACAATTTTTTTAGGAGATTCCTAGATATCCATGTCCTTACTAGACTGAACTTCCTTCATTATCCTCTTAGGCTTGATTAGTACTTCTGAATTGAACTCCTCAATCTTTTTTTAGCAACACTTTGGCTTGATCTATTGGTCTTAACACCATCAATAATTTGAGCTAATAGAGAGAATTCTTGGCACTCCTTTTCATCTTGACTATGCTCCACCATGGAAAATAGTCCACTTGGACTATAGACTATCCATCAACCTTAGTTATCTTGGGTTTCCACTTATTTTCTTTCGTATAATTTAGAAGCCTTAACATGTTTGTTTTATCTTAAGAAATCATGCTTACATTATTTTGCAATATGACCAACCTTATGAAAATTGAAACATATTATTCCTCTTGATGGAAACACACTATGACCCATACCTCTTTATTAATTATTCTCCTCATAGTTCTATGTAAATTCATTCTTGAAGGGGCTTATACAATGTCTTGATATATGACCAAATTGGTTAAATGAATAACAATAGCCATTAAAAGGATTATCATACCTTATGGTATGAGATTACATGATAGTATTGGCCTTCATTCTTTCATCACCCTCATTCTTTGGTTTATCATTGAACTTTTTGATCAAATTAGTGTTATTCTCTTGGTCTCAATTGAAACCAAGGCTTCTTTTGCCATTGGCAATATTTTAACTACTTATAATGTTATCTGGATCATTGGTACTCTTTTCAATCCTCACAAAGGAATTTACCTTATTTGATGCTTGTTTTAATTCATATTTTAAGGAATTTAATTAAGCTACATACTTTGTACATTCATCTTCTTTAGCCTCTAGGCCTACAATCACAATTTCAAGTTGACTCTCCACTTATTTGACTATTTCCTCTTGTTATTTAGAGTTGCTTCTCAGTCTAGATTTAAAAAAGTTGATTTTATCCTCATAATATATGATAAGAGACATCATAACCATATTATTCTTCTTTACCATCTTCAGTTATTCTAGAGTATTCATCAACTTGGTCTCAAAGTCCACCTCATCTCTTTCTTCATCTGAATCACCAACAACACCTGCAATCCATATGGACTCTTCTAGATTTGAAGATCTTGCTTCTTCAGCCATGAAGATAACTTCATCAAAATCAATATTGTCACTTTCAAGGTCAATCTCAGAATCACTTCTCTCACATTCATTAGATGAGTTGCAATTTTCCTTGGTGCAGAGGCTCTTTTTATTTTTGAAGAACCTTTTCCTATTATTATACACTCTAAAAATTTTATTAATTTTATCAGGCTTATAGGATCTTTATCATCATCATGATCTTCATCATTATTTTCCTTATTTTTATGAAGGCATTTGTTGCCAAAGTGTCCAATCTCTTCACAATTGAAGCAATTAAAGGATAGCTTACCCTTGTATTTATCTTAACATGTCTTCAACTTTATAAAAAACATAGTTATCAACTCATCATCATCAATATTATATTCATAATTATCTTTAAATTTCTTACCTTGTATATTATTCTCCTTTGGATTATTTTCTACCTTAAATGTAACTTATTTCTTTGTAGGTCTTCCTTCACTTATCCTCATCTCATAGGCTATTAGGATTTTGTGAATTTCATCCATCTTTAGCTTATCTAGATATTGCATTTTTTCAATAACAGACACCTTGGAATAAAATTTAGGACATAGAGACCTGAAAACCTTTTGAACAATAATATATTATTTCAAATCTTCACCTAGACCTCTTATGATGTTGACTACTTCATCAACCCTCAATAAGTAAGTTTCAATGGTCTCATCTTTATTCATTTTTAGACTTTCAAATTTTCTTCTATGGGTTTGAAAATTGTCCAATTTAACCTTGGAGTATCCCTCATGAATAGTATTCAAATTATCCCACATTTCTTCAGTAGACATACAATGCATTACTTTCAAGCGTTTTGCTTCTAATAGGCCACACATAATACAATTCATTGATTTTAAGTTATTGTCACTAGCCTTCTTGCTTGCTACATTTATAGGAGGAATAGAGGGTGAAATATATCCATCCAATAATAATTATCAAACATCATGAAAGTGAGACATCAAATATTTCCTCATCTTAACACTCCAAAAATCATAATTGGATCCCTTAAATAATGAATCTTTGCTTGTAAGAAAACCACCTTATGATTGACTAACCATATTTACTTGTTTAGAATATCCTTTAGGTTATTAGACCTCCTTTAAATGACCTAATACAATACCAAATTTTGGAATTATAATAGTCCTCAAATTTTACTTAACATTCATGAAGCATTCAATTACTTACATACATCAATCAATGTAGACACAAGCATATATGAAAGAAAATAACATAAATACATGAGATATATGTGGGAAAAACTATAAGGTAATTAAATAAAATTATTAAAAATATATAATATATTATTATAAGTAATGAATCAAACTTTTAGTGAGGCACCAGCCCCACAAGGAACACCAACCCTTCACTATTCAAGCACCAACTCAACTAGTGCTTTAGCAAGGTTCAACCTGTAAGGAGGCTCCAACCCCTTAGGTAAATAAGAACCAAATAAAATATTTTGAATATGTGATCACATTTGGATATATATTTCTTATTAAACTGAATATGACCTCCTTTATTTCTCTCTTCTCACACTTTTTTCTCTCTCAAACAACCTAATAGGCCTTCTCACTTAATTAGCCCTCTCCTTGGAAAAATTAAGTCAAATGACCTTTTTCAAAACCTATAGACACATAATTAAATATTCATTAAATATTGATATAAAATATTTTATGATCTTCAAAACCTTTACCTATTATTCAAAACTCTATATCATTTGCTCATATGCACAATTCTCTAACTAGTCAATATAAGCCTATTAGGCCTTATCATTATACTTGACTCTTGCTCTTACCCATCTTGGTTAGATAAGGAAATAAAAATAATTTTATCAAACATGAAATATATCAATATATATGTTTCATAATTTAAAAAATTATTACATAGGTCGGCCATTACTCTTAAGGGCAAAAACCACCATTAGGCCTAATACAAACCTAATGCAATTATGCCTTCTCTAAGCAAACATTTCACTTAGACATTATTTGAAAAATTTGAACCTTCAAAAATGGATAATAAAATTAAAATATAACTCTAATATACAATTTATAATCTCTTATTATTTACCCAACACCATTTGGCTATTTTCACTCCTTGAACCACACAATTAGGTCTTCTCGCAATTAGGCCTTCTCACTACTAGAAAGTTTGTGTTGCAAATATGATGCATGAAATAAATTTTTCCATATAAAACAATAAAAAAAAATACATTAATATAATATCCATGACCTAAAATAAATCCATATTTTCTATATTATTCCTCACAAAGACTAAAAGGCCTCAAGAACACTCCTACAAAAGGCTTATTTAGAACCACTAAACATTGTCAACATATAGTCAAGATAATTTGATTCCCCATACTTGATTAGGGAATTATCATGAATATAAATACATTAAAATGAAATAATAATAAATATATAACACCTTTATGGACATTTTATCCTTAAAATTAGTTCAAAATGACTCAGGGACATCATTTTCACTCACACATAGAAAATTGCCTATAGCATCAAAAACACAGTCACAAAAACTAAGCCTTAGAGCACCTATTTAAACAATTTTTTGAACTTTAAATTTGTTTAAATTAACCTTATTAATAATTACATTATATTTTATAATATATCTTTCATTTTCATATATAATTATTGGTCTTATACACCAAATCTCATAACTTCACTCTATACAGACTTCATTGTGTTAGACAGAGCAATTTGATGACAACCTTTTTCTTGTGTATGAAGATCATCAATAATTTTTTAAAAAATGGGATAGGAGGAATATTTATTTAATAATTAACCAATTTAATTTTATCCATCCCTAATCCTCTGAAACCAATCCCCAATCTCATTCTCATTCTTGCCTAGTGTTTTCACTATCTTGCTCAATAGCCCTGTTTAGCGATGGGCAAAATTTCATGACCAATTTAGCACATTTTTGTTATTAATAATAATAAAATAAAATAATTGTAATAAAATTTAATTCTTACATATCATCCTCCATGAATTTTCATTCTTTGACTTGGTCAATCCTTCATGCTACAGCCAAACTCTGAGAAATAAGGGGTTTCCAATAGCTTCTACTTACTGTCATGATAAAAAAAACCATATAAGGAAACCTTTAAGATTAATTTACATGTTAAAAACATAAAAATATGTCAAAATAAATATTTCAATCCATACCCTACAATATTTTTCCTATAAGGTCATTATAAGGGTTTTAAGAGGGTTTTGACTAGTTTCCCTTCTTAGCAATCATTCATAAGGGATTGCCCATCAACTTCAAAAAAAGTGCCAAGAAAATAAATATAGGGATCTTAAAAAAAATTTATGAAGTTTTAAAGATATCATTAAAATTTTATACATGCCAATGAGTACAATAAATTCCTTCTCAGGTCTGCAACACCCCATTTTATTCACACAAAGGACCTTATCACTAGTTTTCATGATTTCTTATTCAAGCACTAATCTCAAAAAAATTCCACAAACTTAACCTAACATTTAAAACCTATTTAAATTATCTCATATATTTGGAACATTTTAAAATTATCTTGACCCCTGATTAGACCACTATAGGTCACTTTGCATACTAGGCCTTACACTACTAGTCATACTTAGATCATGATCATACCTTGAAATATCTTGTACTAATTTCAAAGTCTCATACACATGTCATATTACCTCATATAATAATTATACTCTATAAAAATTCATCACACAATTTCCATACCGATTACCTTACAATGCTACCAAACCCATGCCTTCTTGCTAGGTCTTCATGTGAGACCTAAGCCTCAAGGTTTGACCCTGAAAGTCATATAAAGATTTCTTTGCCTCTTGACCATGTTTACATAGCTTTTTATACTCTCTCATTCATTTACTTATATAAATAATCAAGATTTAATATGGTTTTTATGTAAACACCTCTTACAACTAGACTTAGGTTTCTCAAGACACCTAGTAGACAATAGTAGCTTACCTTATACCATGATCCTAAATTTGACAAGAAAATAACCTCAAAGGAATTACCAAGTTTCCTTCAAATTCTCTCTCATCATAGATACAATAGGTTTCCTTCAAATTTTACATTTTCATGAGACTTCGTTTACACATATCATCTTATCATGCATGACCTCAACTCTGATCTTGATAACACTGATATCTCTCTTGACTTTGAAATCAATGACAACAATAATACTTCAAAAATAACATGAATCATACCTCAAAATCACAACCACATAATATTTTACCAAATAGGTTGAATTTATGCCCCTAGTCAATGTCACTGGTACTACCATCTTCAAATTCATCCTTAATCAAATAATTTACCATTTTGGTGTCCCTCATACTATCATTTTAGATAATAGTGTTAGCTTAAAAAGCATAGATGTCAAATATCTCTATGCTAAATTTAAAATCAATCACAAATTCTCCACACTCTACCATCTACGATGTAATGGCCAAGCTAAGGCCACAAACCAAATTATTAATAAAATTATCCAAAATATAATTCATGACACCTATAGAGTTTGGCATATTCATTTTTATCTTACTTATTGGACCTATCTCACTAGCATACACACTGCCACTATGGAAATTGCATTTTATCCAGTCTTTGGTTCTAAATCATTCCTCCCATTAGAAGTTCATCTTCCCTCTCTTTGTATATCTCTTCACGGTATCATACTAGATGAAGAATTATGTGAAACTTGCTTTCATGCTCTTGATCTCCTTGGTGAACACCATATTTATCTTTGTAATATAATCACCAATATAAGGCCTGTATTGCAAACAACATAACAAATTATTTAAAATTTGCACTTTTAATGTTGTTGATCTTGTCCTTAAATTAGATTACACTCATGATAAAGAACATAAATATGCCCAAAAATGATGAGGACCTTATCTAGTCAAAAGACACTCTTGGTCCAAGCAACTATCTATCACCTTTAAACTAATGAAGTCCATATTTTTGAAGAGCCCACCAATCCACAATTCTTAAGAAAATATTTTATGTAAATCTTTCCCTTCTTTTCATATTTTTTATATGCTATCTATATAACACTTTTTGTACGATGCTTACATGGATCTCACCTTTTGCAATAGTTCTCTCTCTTGACAAACCTTAGTCCTTCATTTTGGTCCTTTGGATTCCCTTTTTTTTAATGATTTGAATTGTAAAACCATGGATAGGACCCATTCTTCCCTAAGACTTCTTTCTCTCTTCTTTGTTTTCCTACTTTTTACATAGTTTTTGGCACCCCTACGGTTTATTTTTTGTGAGTTGTGGTGTAAGAACATGGATAAGACCTGGCCTTCCTCACAAAATACCACATTTATCCCATTTACTTTTCGCATGATTTTGACACCCTCTTGGGTTTCTATTTTATGAGTTATAGTGTAAGACCATGGATAGAACCTAGCCTTCCTCATAAAATCACCATCTTTTCATTCCATATCTAGAATATGTTTTGCAATGGTTATAAATTTTTGATCTCTATTATCAGCTTTAGATTTTGCTTCTTTTAATAGATGAAATTTGCATAACAACCTATGTTAGCATGTTTCCTTACATTTCCCTCATTCCTATAATAATTAATCATACTCTACTATCATTTTATCCCTTTTTTACCCTTGGTCATATTTTTTTATGAATTTGAAGTAATTTAAATTATTTCATTCTTCTTGAATTCCTTTCCTTGCACATCACATTGGCTAAACCAAGGTCTAAATCAAGATAGCACTTTTATTTTACCTGCATTAATGATAATCTTTGACACAATGCTTTATAAGTTCTCTTTCTTAACAACCAAGTCTAAAGTATTCAAATGAAAATCATCTTTATCACCCATATTCGATTTTCCAAATATTCATGGAAGAGGAATAGAAAATTATGTCAAGAAAGTTAAGAGCCAAATCATTTAAAATAAAATGAAATGATATACAAAAGGGCAACATGTAAATTTGAAAAGTCAAAATCACATTTCCATACATGATTACAAGCACATCTTCTATCTCCAATTGAATCACAAACTCCATAGTTGGCCTCATAATAGAGCTAAGGTCTATTGCGGTGCGATAGGAAATTAGATTGGAATAGGAAAATATAAAAAACTCTATGGTGCTACCTACTTTCTCACATAAGTACCCAATCTTCACGATAGACCAACAACTCTGTAAGGGGTCCTAAGGAATGGGAAACACATTATGGAAAGGTAGGTCCATTTTTAATTTTCATGTATATAACCTTTATGGGTGATCTACATGCTTCATTTGTTAACCTAATTCTTGTGTATCTATGAAAATTTATTCAGAGTCCTTAAGGTAAAGAGTCCTCTTATTTTGATAAACCCAATTTCAATTTTTTGCCTTTGACAAAGAGTTCCTTTACCTTAGTTTTTCCTTCATTCTTTCCTCCACCCATTTCATTTTCCCTCTTGACCAGATGGTGTGATTCTAAATCTGGTTTCCTTCTTCTATATTCCCTCTTATTCACATTTTACAAACATGCTAGCACTACTTTGTTTTAGTTTTATCTACCCTTCTTTGAGTGACTAGGATTACATTATTTACACCATTGCATCATTACTTCACTTTATTTTACCATTTGTTATTATTGTACTACCCTTTTTTTTGGACACGTGAGCCCATTTCTACTTTCATGTTCTTTTTCCATTGTTGAGTGAGGTTGTCTTGTTACTTCTTACTCACCAATGTCGTTTTCTCTTTTATGCAATTTTTCTAGTTATGATTGCATAAGAATTGTCACTACTTACTCATCAATGTTGTTTTACCATTTTTTATTTCCCATCTTTGTTTAAGTAAGTATTTTTACTGATTTCACATTGATTTATGATTACCATATTTTTTGACATGTATCCTTGGTTTTATTTGGTGAATTTGCCTTTATTATTTAACCTTTACTTGTTTGAGTGTTTTGGTTTTTAGCAGCCTTAGATTTTTGATTACCTAATTTACTCTAAATTTTTACTTGGCCCTTTAGTATAACATAGCACTTGTCATCCTAGCTTAAAAAATTTCCAAGTACATCCCATCCACATAACATCAGCTATCTTGGCTTTCTGCATTTCTTTATTTTTTCTCTTTAGATTTGTATCCTTGGTGTTATCAAAATTAGTCTCTATGCCCTCCATGATCAAAACTAAAAACACAAAAAATAACCATCTAGCGAAAAAGGTAAGTCAGGTTATACATACATTTAATTTTTAAGTTATTTCCATTTCCATCATTTACTTTTAGTTATTTTATTCTTTAAAATACTGCACCATTTTTTAGCCTCAACATTGTGTGTTGCTATTTTATTTTTTGAAGCACCATCCCCTATTGCACCTACATGACACATGATAAAATTAAAGTGGGTCATATGTAACACATAATATTTTCAAACTTTATTAATTAATGATATTTTCTATCTTGAAATAACTCATCAAGTCTCAATCTCTTTAAGTGCACGCCTTAAGGGGTGCATCGAGAAAGGGGTGTGAATACCATTGGTATGTCATAGAATTTTTATCCCTTATTTCCACTTTTTATCAATCTAATCAGTGATAAAAAACATTCACCTAAACTTTTCATCCTATTTCCACCCTCCTTTAGTCATTTTCCACCTTCATTAGCCCTTACCTAACCTAAAAACCTTTTTGATGGTTTACCTTACATTGTCAGCCGCATCAACCTTTTACTATAATTGATAACACTTATAAGATTTTAGGTCAACCCTTGGCCCACCTAGACCACGACTTAATTTATTTTTGTAAATAGCAATACGAGGTCAACTAGGTCGACCTTGTCAGCCTAAACTTTTGGAAAGGATTAGGTCTAGATCCACCTGTATAAACACATCCATTTCACTATTATGAGAGAGACAAGAAAAAGTTAATTATTCATTTGCACTTCTTTACAATCTACTCTTTCATCATTCTACTTGGAGAAGAATCTTATCTTGTGGAAAAGTTTTGGATGCTTTGGCCTTTCTTGGTGATCCTTATAAACCACAATAACCTCTTTCAAAGAACCTTTGACTAAGGAAAATATTTATTCTTTTTGGGTTCATATTTAAATTAAGTATCTCTAACTTTTTCTCCTCTCTTTGTTAGATAGAAGTAGCATAAGTAATCAATTTTGAATATATTACTCTCTCCATACATTAGGGTTTTACCTATACATAACATAAATAGGATCCTCTTATGCGTGTTTAATTTTATGTCTACTAACCCCCATTTTGTGTCACAATATTTGGTGAGCACTAGAATAGACTTTACTTATTATTAGTTTAGTGAATATGAAAACATATGACCTAGTTAAGGTTATTGCATTATTTTTCTTGACCGAAGGATTTGGAACCCTCGCTAGTGATATTTTGTGGTAAGAGATCCCTTGGCTAAGTATAGAAGATCCATCTTGGTCATGAACCTAAATATATAATATATCCACAATCAAAAGTGTAAGTAGAATTTATATTCTCTGAGTTTAGATTGATTTATAGATATGATATATTTCCCATTGCATATAGTGAGTAGGTAAGATGTTTATAAGTGGGGAATGAATGATGGTTGATCTTATACTTATACCAATCCAATTGGATAATATATCCCATTAAATCACTTAGGCTAACCATAATATTATGTTTCTTTACAAATTGGATGACTTTAGGGCACTAACAACTTGCATTAGCATAGGACATTTGTGTCAATGCAAAATATGATTAGGGCACAAGTGTTAGGGTTGTTATAAAATATGTGAAGGTCTAGAAATTGTAGAGATGGAATACAATTATGTTTATATCGTTATGGGAAAGATATTAGGTTTGTGTCATTGAAATAACATTGGTCAACTAAGAGATAAGTAATGAAGTATACAGAGAGTGTATGTGAGCCATTTGGCAGTAGAAAAGGTCTAGAAGCTAAAGGTACATCCATGATATGTATTTTCCAAGTGTACAAGACTAAGGTGCAATGTAATTTTTAAATAGTGTGTACATTACCTCTTTTTAATCCATTAATGAAATTTATAATTTAAAGGAAAAATCTTGCATACATGGGTGTGTATAGTGCACCTTGGTCAACTTGAGTTCTTTGCTAGCGATTGACCTACAATCAATAATTTGTTATAAAATATAATCATTGCATATAATCTAAAATTTAAAGCATTAAAATTATTTTAATTGAAAGAGAGCAAGGTTTAGGAGTACACCTATGTATCAATGCAATCATCTTTCTTATTTGGAAATTTCATTTGAATGATAGATCATTATGAATCAATAAAATTGAGATTCTAACAAATATAAATATGCAAAGTTCATATTTATAAAGATATAGAGAGATATTAGAGGGCACATGCCACCAACCTTGGAGAAAATATGAGTTACCACCTAACAGTTGAGATTAGTTAAACCATGCAACCCAATCCTACTTATCACTTGGTGAGTGTGAGTGAACCAAGTTAACTCACACTATAAAAATGGTAAGGTTGGATGATATAATAAAGTCCAAAATATAAAATTAAAAATATTGAGTGATTTAAACATCTCAACCATACCAAAAATTGAACCAATATATGTTGTAGATTGGTTCAATACAATCCAAAAATTCCAACCTATTGTATGGTGACAATCCCTAAAAGTGTCTGGAATCTCAAATTGATTTTACTTTGAAATATTATGTGCATATTGTATAGCATGTGCACCCTAGATATTTTTCATGATGAAATTGTGTATAAAAATGGTACCAATATACATAATTCTACCACAAATGTGTATATGAATCATATAACTATGAAATTTGGCCAATTTGAAACTATGTGAGTGTGTATAATATGTTTCCAAAACATTCCCCCACTATAATGTGAAAAATTAATAAAATTGATATTATGGAGGATATGATCCTAAAACATGCCCCCATTATAATTTGGGTATGCTTGTATACTAAATAAGTGTTGAGAACATGTTTCCAAAACATGCCACCACCAAATCTAGAAGTATGACAAATGTGTGGAAAACATGTTTCTAAAACATGCCCCTACTACAATCTGAATTTATGAATCAATGAAGGAGTCATGACTCTATGTAATGCTTCCCCTGATATGCCCCCCTGTTGAGGTGAGGTAAGTATTATCTGGTTTTTACCTTACCTCAAAAGGATAAGATAACCATGTAAACTATGAAATTACCACGTAACATATAGATGGAGCATGTCTAAGTGGATATATCATTGAAGAATGAATAATGTGATCACATCAAGTCATAAGATGCATGACGTAGACCATGAAAATGTCTATATAGTAACAATACAATCTCAACAAGCAATCCAACACCCACACAATGGTCTAAGGAAACCTAAAACATGTGCAATATTCAAATGTCACACAATCAAAGTGACATGACTTAGTCAAATTTCCACAAAGTAATAAATAACATATTGAAATGTGAGCATACAATAAATAATGAGATATTAAAATGTCAAAGAGGAAAATAAAGTCACAGGGATCATATTTAAATAATCAAATAAATAAGATAATAACAAGGCAAGGCACTCATATAATAACATAAATGAAATCATAAGAAACCAACATAAACATATCATACTAGTGCTTGGATACATGTGTTAGAAAAAAATTAGGTATATATCATATCAAGTACACTATGAAGGATATAAGCATGGATAAATGCATGTGTAAGCACAAATATGAGCTCAAACATGATAATGTAAAATGACCATTTAATGACATAACATATATCGATCTTGATCATAGAGGTAGATGGCCCCAACGTCTTAGTGACATAAAAAGAGGTAAATCCCAAAATCCACAAGTACATAGATAATGTATCTGGGTATGCTTGTATCACACTCAAAATATGTATCAAACACATGTTTATAGGAAATTTTGATATTTCATGTATCAACATATAACCAACAACATATATACCAAGGAGATAATATGATATGGAAATTCTGAAAATAGTTTTGGATTTTGAAAGTTTTTTGTGTATTATTGGCATATTTAATATTTTGAAACCTTGATTTAGATCATTTACATTATTTTCATCATAGTTGGATAAGTTTAACTGGTACATGGAATGTTTCTCATAATAAAATTAACAAATAATATATCATATTTAAATGATAAAAAAGGTAATATAATAAGGCAAAATAGTCAAGGAAGTACCCAAATGAGAGCATAAGCAACCAACATAAACATATCATATTAGTCCCTAGATATATGTGTTAGTAAAAAATGTTAAGTACATAACATATCAGATACACTATGAAAAGTATAAGCATGGATAAAGGCATGTGTAAATGCATTTATGAGATGAAAAATTTTAAGGTAAAATTACCATATAATAATATAACCTAGATGTATTGTGATTATAGAGGTGGAAGCCCCAAAAATATTGGTAACATGAGTAGATAGAAAACCTAACATACACAAGTGAATAGATCATGTATCTATAAATGCCTGTATCAAACTCAAAAGATATGTGCAATGCATATGTATATAGGAAATATTGATATGCCATATTTCAACATGAAACTGATAATATATATTTTGAGGAGCTAATAGCATATGTAAATGCTTAAAATATTGTTGGATTTTAATTATTTTTGGTATTTTTTCCATGTTTCAGACATTGCAACCTTAAGTTTGATGTTTTAAATTATTTTGATCATGGTTGGATAAGTGTAAATGATACATGGCATGTTCTTTCTCAAATTCTAAATTTAGAAAAGGAGAACCAATTTGCCTTAATGAGAAAAAATAATACCTTATTAAAAAGCACGATTATGAAAAAAATAATATTAGGTAATTTAGAATCTACATTACCAAATTTTTGTTACTCAACATTTTGATCCAACTCTTGGATCATCCTCAAGAGAAAAAGAGATTTAATAAAAGCTAAGAATAATTTATGTGAGAATTTATGATTCACTAAGACCACCAAAAGGGAGAATAAATAATAATTATTAATAATAACCCCATGGAGTTGGCCAAAGCCAAAGAGTTATCAATAAATTCTTTCTATTATTCTAAAGAAGCTGAATTAAAGGCCTCCAATTATCACTTAATTTGGTTCCCTCATCTCTATTAATATTATCAGGGTTCATTTTGATTTCCACCTTTTCATTAATTTTCCTTTTTGTGTAATGATCCACCTTAGCAATAATATTAGCATTTTCAATACAAATGTGGTGGATTGTATTGTGTGAGATCTCAGAAAGGGTGGATTTTATGAACCGATCATGTCTTAAATCAACATTATGTTATTTTAACCTCACATCCAAATACCTACCTGTTTCACCTATATACACTTTCCTGTAAGAACAAGGAATAGAATAGACCCCTTTACAATTACCAAGTTTGATCAAATCTTTTATCAATTCAATAATTCTTCTAATGGTGTTAGGAGGGGTGAAGGACACCTTAATATCTTTCTTACCTAAAATTTTGGCTAATTTTTATAAGGTTCCTTTAATATATGGAATTGAAACTCTTTTCAACATGCCCCTCCCATTAGGTTCCTTTATTTTAAGTAGTCTCTTATCTTGTTCAACAATTCTATTCAATTGATAATCATCATAACCATTAATTTTGAAAACATGTGATAAGTGATCCAATTATTGTTGCAGGTATTATTTATCAGATATTTAAAGGCTCAAGTAATCAAAGTGTTCATAATAACAAGCTCCTAGGGTGAAAATTGGTATGAATCTGCATGAAGATATTTGTCTGTGTGAGTCTTTTTTCAATAGACCTGATAACTAATCAAGCCATCATCTTTTTTAGAAACTAATACATCAAGGAAGGGAATGCTTTTACTATTCTTAATTTCTATGGTGAATTTGATGTTTTCATTTAATTATTGAGATGGTTAAGGAATATTTCAAGATTCTCAACACTATATTGCCATAGTACATCCATGTCATCCACAAATATTCTCCATCATTTTGGTTTAAGAGGAAAATAATCAATAGCTTGTTTTTCAAAATTTTCCATATAAAGATTAGCCACAGTAGTTAAAATGGGAGATCCCATCGCAACACCCTCAATTTATTCATAAAATTCTCCATTGAAAATAAAGTATGTGGATCTAAGGCAAACCTCCACCAAATTATCAGTAGCCTCATCAGTTAATTCTCTAATAGTTAAGACAACCTAGGGTCTTAGTATTATGTAGTTCTCCCTATGCGTTAACTTGTTTGTGAGTCATGTAATGTGTGATAATCAAGTACAACAATGACCTATATTGTAACATGGAATAAATATCTCATGGAGTGTTCCTTTAGTAATTTATACCTATAGATGTGTTTTCCCTATTACTAAATGGAAATTAGATAAAATAGGAAGTTTTTCTCACTTAAGTGCTTCATAGAATGCTTTTGGTAAGTTAACTTTTGAATAAGTGATAATTTTCTAGGTGAGGAGTGAATGAGGGTTGATCTTATATTTATACCAATATCCTTGGATAATATCTTTCGTTAAATCACCTAGGGTGACCATAGGAATATGTTTAATTTGTAAATTTTATGACTTTATGGTAGTAGAAACTCATGTTAGGGTAGGACACTTATATCAATTCAAGTGTCTGACTACGACACAAGTGTCTGGGTAGTTTAAAAATAGGAGAAACCCTAAAAATTATAGATATGGAAGATAAGTAAGTTTATAAAATTTTGGGAAAGATAGAATATCAATGTCATCAAAATAACATTGGTCGAACTAAGAGATAAGCAATGAGGCACATAAAGATAGTGTATGTGAGCCTTTTGGTAGCATAAAATGTCTAGAAGCTAAAGGTGTATCCAAGATGTGCATTTTAAAAATATACAAGACTATGGTGCTATATAGTTCATAAATAGACTTGTTTACATCCCTACCCCTCCCCCACTTAATCTAGTAATTAAATTTCTCATTTAAAGGAAAAGGAATGTGTACCTCTAAGGTGTGTATAACACACCTTATCTTTTCTTGAGTCTAACTTGAGTTCTTTAATGGTGACTAACCTTCAACCAAGAGTATGTTATAATATATAATCATTATATATAATTTGAAATTTAAAGCATTAAAATTATTAAAATTGAAAGAGATCAAGGTTTAGGAGTATACATCGATGCAACCTTCTTACCATTTGGTAATTTCATTTGAAAGATATATCATTATGAATCATTAAAAATAATATTAGTATAAATATAAATTTTAAAAGTGCATATATCTAAAGAGATAGAGGGATATATTGGAGAGCACATGCCCCCAACCTTAGGGAAAAGATGAGATACCACCTAGTAGGTTAAATTAGCTCAACAATGCAACCCAATCATACTTATTAACTAGTGAGTGTGAGTGAACCAAGTCAACTCACACTATAAAACTAGTGAGGTTAGAATATATAATCAAGTGAAACCTATAACCTTGGAAATTTTTACTGATTTAGTCATGTCAACCATACTAATAATAGAACCAGCTACTTTATTAGATTTGATTAATATAGTCCATAAAATTCCAACTTACTGGGTGGTGACAATCCCTGAAAGTGTCAATAATATAAAATCAATTTGATTTTATAATATTAGTCACACATTGAATAGCATATGCACCTTAAATATGTCTCATGCTATAATTGTGTATAATAATGGTACCGATGTATATAATTCTATCATAAATGTGTATCTAAATCATATAACTTTGTAATTTGGATAATTTGAAACTATGTAAGTGGGTAGAACATGTTTCCAAAACATACCCCCACTATAATAAAAAAAATTATATAAGTGAAAATGTGGAGGACATGCTTCCAAAACATGCCCACACTGAATTTCAATATGTGAAAAATGTGTGGATAACATGTTTCCAAAACCTGTCCCCACTATAATATGAATTTGTGAAGCAACGTGGAAGTCATACCTCTATGGCATGACCCCAATGATATTCCCCGACCCTTTTAAGGTGAGGGAAGTATCAAAGTTGGTAGTTATTTAACCTCTATAGGACAAGATAACCATGTAAACTATGAAATTACCATCTAGCATATAGATGGAACATGTCTACATAGATATATCATTTAAACACGAATAATGTGATCACACCAACTCGTAATATACATGATGTAGATAATGCTAACATCTAGATAGTAATAGTACAAGCTTAAAAATAAATCAATCACACACACAAGAAAACTAAAAAATAAATTAAAAGATAATGGTTGAAAGAGACCTCAAACAAGGGATATTTTCAAATGTCAAACAATCAAAGGGACATGACTTAGTCAAATTTCCACAAATTGAGAAATAAAATATTCAAATGTTAACATACAAAAAGTGATGAGATATTCAAATGTCAAAGAGGCAAACAAAGGAATGGGGGCAAAAAATAATATATCATATTCAAATTATCAAAAAATCAAGATAATAACAATTCAAGACACTCAAGGAAGTGCATAAATGAGATAATAAGAAACCATCTTTAACATATCATACTAGTCCCTGGATATATGTGTTAGTAAAAAAAATGCTACGTACATAGCATATCAAATACACTATGAAATATATAAGCATGGAGAAAGGCATGTGTAAGTGTATTCATGAAGGAAAACATCATAAAGTAAAATTACCATATAATAATATAACATATATGTATTGTGATCGTAGAGGTGGCTGCCCCAAATATCTTGGTGATGTGAGTAGAAGGAAACCCCAACATCCACAAGTGCATAAATAGTGTATCTATGTACACCTATATCACACTAAAAATATGTGTGAAATGCATGTGTATATAGGAAATATCTATATGCCATCTATCAACATGGAACTGACAATATATATAGTGAGGAGCTAATAATATATGTAAATGCTAAAAATATTGTTGGATTTTTATTTTTTAATTTTATTTTTTTGTATTATTGGCATATTTTAGACCTTGTAACCTTAAAATAGATCTTTTACATTGTTTGGATCATCGTTAGATATGTATAAATGGTACATGGCATATTCCTCCTCGCATTCTACATGTACAACACAAAAACCAATGCTATCATTTGGAATATGGATAAATTTACCTTCATGAGAAAAAGGAATACCTTGCTGATTTTGGACAATTTGTGATTCCATTTTAAATAAAAAAAGAGTGCCCAGTGTGGATGCATATGGAGATTTTTTAGGTAAAACCCAAACCTTTATTTGAATTAATTTATTACCATGATCAATTAGTAGTGTTCTATTTCCCAAGGAGTCTATAAAACCTCCTTTGTTTTATAAATTTTTAGATCAAATCCAATATGTTATAAGTGTCTTATATTTCAACAAGTAATTTTTTGTGTAGGATCAATATGCTTATTCCAAAAATTATCACCACCCATTAATAATATGATTTTAAAATCTTGTTGGCATATATTAAGGTATGTTTTGGAACCTTATGGATAATGGAAGCCATGAAGAATAAATATTCTAGTTGTGAAAAACTATTTAAGGAAACTTTTAATAGGCTATAGAACTAATTATGAGCTTCATTGGAAATGCTTGTATAGAATAATTTTAATAATAGTTTGTCATATTTTTCCCATTGATGAAAATAATGAACATAGTTAATCATGTGGTAAAATAGGTCCTTATGAAAAATATAGAGGTAAATCTTATATTTCAAAATCTTATAGATAAGGGTATTAAATAATACATTGTGCAAGAGGTTGATTGTTGAATGAGGAAACATTTGCATTAGTATTGTGGAAATCCATTTGCATTTGAATTATGGAAACCCATTTTTTTATTCATAGAAATAAGATACTCCATAGGAATGGTGGTGCTTTGCATAGGTGTTATCATTGATTCTAATCCACTACCTCTCTTTAATATAAGCATATGAGTATCATCATATTCATGGATAACAAGGGCAAGTTATGAATCACTAAATTTAGGATACCTTGGTACTGGTAATGGATCTATAAATGGTGGTACACTTGGTATATCATTTGAAGATATTGGTTCATTTAATTTTGGTGGAGATATAGAAATTGGTATTGGATGGAGATTTTACAAAGGTGCCTCTTTTAGTATGGTATAAACCTTTTGTATGAGTGAATATTTTAAGAGATAAATATTCCTTTGTTTAAAGACCTTGGTTGCAAGATTTTAATTATTATGAGCCTTTAGAACTTTAAGTTTACAATGTTTCCCTTTTATTTGTGCCTTAAATCTACTTGGTAAACATGCCATGATGTCTTAGTTAACCTTTTGAAAAATACGATGTCAAATAAAGGGAACATAGAATCATCACCAT
>JARHVA010005079.1:867500-885000 GCA_037957365.1 Torreya grandis | reverse complement strand
AGGAGTTGAATTCATGCAGCAAAGGGGTTATCTCTTTCCATGAAGAATGTAAGTCATCACGTAAACAAAAGCCTTGCATGGTGATTTAGATACATATCAGTCTACCCTCCATTATCTGGTGAGGGGATTACAAATGTAATAAGTGTTGAAGGAGTTGAATATGCATCTTTATATCGTTGTTTTTTTAGTCGATTTTCTCAGCATCAAGAGACACAAACTGCCTCGAATTGATGGTATTAAACTCAAACCCAACTACCACCATATAATCATTATTTTTTCCATTACTTTACAAAATCCATCTCACCAATATAGAAACTATTAAATGAATATTGAATGTTAGTTATTATATAAATATTATTTAATATATATGAATATTATCTTATATAATGTAATATATATTGTAATACAGATGTAAATTTTTAAATATCAATGTTATGAAAAAAAACTAACGTTTGTACCTAACTAACTCTCCAATTTTAAGGTAATCTACCCACTATAGGAAAAAGGAAGGTGAATCGTACATATTTGTATCGAGAATCATAATAGCGCCACAAAAATAGGTTAATGTACATTCATTTTGAAACATATTTGATTGTGGTTTTATTTATAGACTTCCAAGTTAAATATGCTAAAAGAGATGAAAATTGTTGTTTATTGGTACAATGAGATTTTATATTTCATTTTTACACAAGAATATTATAAATAATTCCCTCCAATTTGTTGCATCATATAGAGTTTATGTTTTTTAAGTCCAGACTGTAAAACAATGCAAAATTAGTTTAATCTTATCTTGCTCTTTATTAATTTAATCCTTAAAAATTGGTCTATGTTTTATTCAAAAATTTCAAATATCTTATTTATTTAAAAAAATATGCTGATGTGTGTGTTAATAAAAGATATAAATTGTGTTATTTTTGTTGCGCAAACATTATACCATGTAAAACATTATTTGCCTTCTCCATGTTATTTTTAGCTTAGCCCTCTTTAATAAGCATTCCAGAGAGATCATTATTTTATTCAAGGTTAACACATAGGATTGGTTGCCACAACACCATCACGAAATGGATAAGTATATTTGTTATTTTATTCACACAATAAAACATGTTTTTTTATAGATTTATAGGTTGTTAATAATTTTTTTTAAATTCATAATTTCCAAATGCCACACCATAAACATCTATTGAGCTATTTGCACAACCCCTATTGAGTTGTTTAGCCTAACATATATTACAATATGTTTTGTTTTAGTTTGTTAGTGAATAACTAAAATACAATACAATAATTAATGTGATGGTAATTATAGAAAATCCTATGTCACTCAACCTCTAAAAGAGTTTTTTAATTTTTTTTAAAGCATTCAATTCAACAATATGTGAATTTTTCTGTCCTTGATGACTGTGGCAAGAGTTGCAAGCTGCGGTGGATGAATTACCTCAAACCAAGCATTAAATGAGGGAAATTATCTGAGAAAGAGAACACCATCATTAAAGATTCTATAGCCCAAAATTACCTGAAAGAAATTATTATTTTTAAATTCCAAAAACATCTATGAATTTATGACTCCACAAATATGAATGACAAACAAGAATAGATGGAAATACAATAGATGTTAAACAATTGTATAATAGCCCTCCACATTGAAGGGGGACCCGAATGAGAATTCAGATTTTTTCAACTTATTCTAGCCACCAACCAGGTGTACTTAACCAAGTAGTCCGCTTGATTCATTATGGTAAAATGGGACATAGTTATGAATTAAATCATTTTATTATTAATACGAGTAGAAAGTTATCATGGTTCCAAATAAATGTCACATTAGGTGACGGTCTTACTCACGAATTTATGAAGTTAAAAATATAAAACATAAAATAAAGTAGCTAATAGGTATTTATGGTTTATTAAGTGTAAGTGCGAAATAAAAAATCAGTGTTAATTCATGGTACAAAAACATTATGCATAGATTTATGTATCACAAAAATATGGAGGTAAATGATAACCATACAAGTTAAATTTTGACAGTGTTTGTAAAGGTAACTTTAGATATTTTTTTAAGAGGTGGAAGCATCTTTAAAGATGATATAGGATAAGTGATTTTTCATTTTTCTTTCAATGTTTTATGGTCTTCAAATAATTACGCTGAAGCTCTATTTCTTCTTAGAAGTTTGAAAACTGCCATTGATTCAAATTTTAAGAAATTATTTGTGCAAGATCATTCTCTCTTGATTATCAACGTTGTTAAATAAAAAAGTAATACTCATTGACATCTCAATTTAATCTTTCAAGATATTGTCCATGCCATTGCTTTTTTTAAGGACATTTCTTTCCCCTACAACTATCACGAGATTAATTCTCCAGTAGATTTCTTGGCTAAATTTGGAGCTATTTACCTTCGTCCTCATGAAAATCAGTACTATAAAGCTAATGAACCGGAATACAATCAAGATAAGAAAAACAAATAGACAAAGCATCTCAAAACATAACATGTATCAATTTGTATTGAATGATTCAAGCAATTACAAACCATGCATAAATAAGCCTCAACTGAGAATTAGAGTTTACATGCAAAATTCTAAACTCTAAAAAACATAAAACTTGACCTGTTATTTTTAATAAATTTTGCATATAAGCATGTGTGGTTTTAAAAATCTCTAAAAATGAACTAAACACTAAAATTAATCTATCCAATAAATATTGACTGAAACTGTTAATTTGTTGACCGAATTATTTTATACCTTAAGATGAAAAGCCCCTTTGTCCTTTATTATTATCTATTTAAAAAAATTAATAATAATTTCATACAAACTTTCCGTTCTACACGACCCTTAGGTGTACTCGTACCATTGCTAGTTAAATTTATACGATTTCCCATTTTCCAATTGTCGATAAAGCGTACCAGAGTGGAGGGATTAGTTTTTCCACAACAAACCGGAAGGGAAAATGTGACAATACAAACGGAAAAGTAATACGCAGAGTAAAAAAATAATTAATGTCACAATAGAAAAGAAACAGTAAAAGCGTTGGAATGATAATTGTAACAGTTCGATTTATTAAAACATTAAATCTCATTTTTAAAGAATTTATGTTGTATCTACATTCTGTATATTAACAGTTTTCTTTAGATTAACAGTTTCAAGAAATGAAACAAACTCGGCCACTTAAAAAAAATAATGAAATTATCAATTTACATTTTCACTTTGGTGGTACGCAAAGATAGCGCTTTTATTCAATGATAAACCACCATTTGATTTCAACCTACATGGCTAAATAACGGCCTTACAGTATTCAAGAAATAAAAGAAAGGGACGATGATCGCAAAAGAGATATTATGAAACACATGTGAAACAATTAATTGCCACATAAATATCTATGGACCACATTTCACATTAAAAACGAAAGAAATTCATTATTGTCCACATGTGCTAAGGTAATGTCAATCGTAGTGAAAACTAGGACGAGCTTAGAATGGAAGAAGGATTGGACCCACTTTTTTAATCATTTACAAATAATGAAAATGATATTAACTATAAACATTATTTATCGGTAGGGAAAATATAATATAAAGTAAAGAATAAGGAGTTTAAATGTAATAATAAAAAATATTTAAATTTTAAAAAGAACATGTATCTAGGAAAATATGTGTAAATTAATATATATATATATATTTTAGTATTTTATAAATTTTATTTCATTTACAAATTTTTTATAAAGTTATTTTATATGCCGTTTTAAAAAAGAAAATAGGTGAAAAGTATAAGTAATCATCGATTCTAAAGAGGTAAAACAATTACTCCTAATCTCATAGTAATGAGAACATCTTAATACAAGATGATCCCCATTTTAAAAATAAAATGTGTTCAAAGAATGGTGTTTTATCTTTATATGTAGGTGGTGGGAACAAAATTTGAATTTTTCTAATGAAACGCTCAAACTATAAAGTAAATAAAGTCTAATGTAAATTAGAGGTTGGATGAGCCCATCTTCAAAGTGAAGATATGTACTATAATAATGTTGAAAGTTTGAAAAAATACGTTTCAAGTATTTAACCATTTGCATCGAATGTATACTTTATAAATGTCATCTCTAATATCCATATTTATCTCCCTTTTAGATACCCCTAGTGAATAAATTTAAAAACTATTTAAAGGGAGTTTGTTGACATCAATATCTACACGGGCCAATAAATAAGATTCATTAAAATATAAGTTAGAGTTCACAACATGTTGTGCCATTTAAAAAGAATATTTGAATATTTTATACGAATACTCAAATGTATCAACCAAAAAATTAACCATACACCTAAGACTATATATCATAATCACCAATTAAAAGATCACAAAAATCATAAACAAAGTTATAATAAATTTAATGAAAATTATATAATCAAAATCCAATATTTTAAAAAGGAAATACATTCATAACCAAAAAAAAAATTGCAAATTATTTCAATTCATTTTCAATCCTTGATTCTAAGATAAGGGCCACATATTTCAACCCCTACATAAAAGAGTTAGGTGTAACAAATGTGAAAAATAGGAGATTCTTTATCATATTTATTGGAATTGAAGTGGAAACTAATTGCTTCTCAATAATGGTAAGAGGAACATATGTTTGGCTTACACCACAACATTCCTATCATTTAAATTTAATTAGTCTCATTTAATTTATAATACAATAAATTTTAAAATTCAAATGGATCCATTAAAATAATATATAAAGTAAGACATTTGATTTTTATTTCAAAATTTAATGTAAACTTTACATATTCATATGCACAATTTGATTAAGTCAAAAAAAATATGATTTTCATTTGAAATAGTTTTCTATTGTAATTATGGAAAAGAGTGGTCCAATTTACTTTTTTGGAAAAGATTGGTCTAATTTACTTTTCTAAGTTATCCTTTTTTCATTGTAAGGTAACATTTCCCTTTTTTTAGTGTGATATATATTTTAAAAAAATTAAACTAACAAAGATTGTGTAGTGGTTAGTCCTTGTCTTTAATGAATTAATCATATTAAAAATTGTAATATATTATTGTGTTGAGTTAATTTGGGATATTTAAGAAATAAAGTTGTAAGTTAATTAAAAAAAGGTTGCATATTAATATTTGCAAAATTTACATATTATTAAATTGTTAGAATAAAAATAATTAAATTATAAATTATCATAAGTATATTCAAGTTACAACAACAACAACAACAACAACAACAACAATAATAATAATTATTATTATAATAATAATAATAATAATTATTATTATTAAACATGAGAACACTAATAATATTATAAATAAATAAAATGTATAATTTATTTATTATGCTAATAATAAATAAAAAATACTATAAAAATTAAAAATAAAATATTATTAATTTAATATATATATTTTTTTAAATTTTACAATATATAATTATTATAAAATGATATATATATTTTAATTTTAATATTTTTATAATAAATCAATCAACAAAATAAAATAAAATAAATAAAATAATAAAAAATTAAAAAAAATGATCTTACATTTGTTAATAATTGATACATTTTATTAAATTATATATATATATATATATATATATATATATATACAATTTATTTGACATAATGTAGGGGAACGCGGATAATGAGACATTGTTCATGAGCTGATACATACTTATTGGCACACTATGCACTGAAGACAGAATTACGTGTATTTCGTAGCGTGTTATCTGTTATTAATATTTTATTGACATTATTTTTAGCTATTGTACGTGAAGTGTACGTTTTAAAGAAACATATGTAATATTGTATGATCATTTTTTTATAATATATTTAAATATTTTAATATTTTTATTTTAAATTTTAGATAGATTTGATAATTATTATAATAATATGTATTTTTTATTTTTTATTGATTAAATGAAGAATAAAATAATTGAAAAGTAAGATATAAATAAATGATAATATTAAACATTTTTTAATAAAATTGTATTGTTATAAGGAACATATGATATTAAGATTTCCATATTTAATATGAATAGTTATTACATACCGTTCAAACTTCACACGTGTATAGCCGCATTCAGTTTGTTTAAAAATCTTCAATGAAATGGGACTACAATTATTAAAAATATTGTATAATTATTAAAAATATATTTCAATAGAAATTGACCTGCCCTCATCTAACAAGTCACTCATGTACAACTCTAATTCATTATTTTCGTATAAAATAAAAAATATAAATTTATTCACTAATCCCTAATTTTGTACTTTTCCTTATTTTTCTTAAACCATATTCACTATAGTTTATTTATTTTAATAATTTTTAAAATTTTCAATAAATCTTTAAAATTTTAGATTTTCTTCTAAATATATATTTTCCTAATTTTTTATATTTTTATATTCAATTGTATATTTCGTAATTTCATGACCCTTATTATTTCCTTCATTTTCCAAAAAAATAAAAATTCTCTCCTATTAAAATTTATGTTAAATTGTATATTTCATAATTTTCTAAACCGTGATTTATTAAAATTTATCATTTTTTCCCTACACCAATTTTTACATAAATTTAAAACTTTCAAAAAATAATAATATTTTTTATTAATACTTTATCTAAACCATAATTTCACCTTTTCTTACCCTAAATTCTATATTTATTTATTTCGTAAATTTAGTTTAAAAATCTGTTATTTTTTTAATATATAAGCTCTAATTTAACCCCCCTTTTTAAATGTAAACCCCGTTTTTACTATATTTTTGAAATTTTAATATTCTTTATTTAAAAATAATAATATTTTACTTTAAAAAAAATTGTGGACAGGGTTTCCACCTTTTTATTAGTTTCAAGTATTTTATTAAAAACATGTATAATCCCTAGTATCTCATATTTTTCTAATTTTTTTTCTAAACTATAATTTTAGAAATTCCCAAATTTTTTTAATTCTTAAAAAAATTTAAATTTTTTTAACTTTCTAAATTTATTTAATTTTTAATAATTTATATTAATATTTAATAATTTTTCTTATTAAACTCTATTTATCGGGACCAAATTATTAATTAAATTTTTTTTCAAAATTTAATTTTCTTTAATTTTTTAAAAATATATATGTATTTTTTAATTTATTAAAGAATCAATCATTTTCATTTTTTTTCCATAAATCATATATTCCTTATTTTATTATTTTATTGACATTTTCTAATTTCTCAAATATTATTAAATAAATTCCCAAAAAAATAATTTCAATATATATATTTAGATATTTATTTTCTGTTTTCTATATTTATATTTGACATTTCTCCCCCTTTAAATTATATATATATTCAACACTCTAATAAGTTAATTTATTATAGACATCAATGCTTAATATAATTTTGTAAGAGGAACATATGTTTGGCTTTCACCACAACATTCCTATCATTTAAATTTAATTAGTCTCGTTTAATTTATAATACAATAAATTTTAAAATTCAAATGAATCCATTAAAATAATATATAAAGTAAGACATGTGATTTTCATTTCAAAATTTAATGTAAACTTTACATATTGATATGTACAATTTGACTAAGTCAAAAAAATATGATTTTCATTTGAAATAGTTTTTTATTGTAATTATGGAAAAGAGTGGTCCAATTTATTTTTTTGGAAAAGATTGGTCCAATTTACTTTTCTAGGTTGTCCTTTTTTCATTGTAAGGTAACCCTTCCCTTTTTTTTATGTGATATATATTTTTAAAAAATTAAATTAACAGAGATTGTGTAGTGGTTAGTCCTTGTCTTTAATGGATCAATCATATTAAAAATTGTAGTATATTATTGTGTTGAGTTAATTTGGAATATTTAAGAGATAAAGTTGTAAGTTAATTGAAAAAAGGTTGCATATTAATATTTGCAAAATTTACATATTATTAAATTGTTAGAATAAAAATAATTAAATTATAAATTATCATAAGTATATTCAAGTTATAATAATAATAATAATAATAATAATAATAATAATAATAATAATAATAATAATAATAATAATAATAATTATTATTATTATTATTATTATTATTAAATGAATATAATGCATGAGAACACTAATAATATTATAAATAAAAGGTATAATTTATTTATTATGATAATAATAAACAAAAAATAATATAAATATTAAAAATAAAATATTATTAATTTAATATAAATCTTTTTAAAATTTTACAATATATAATTATTATAAAATGATATATATATGTTTTAATTTTAATATCCTTAAATAAAAATCAATCAAAAAATAAAATAAAATAAACAAAATAACAAAAAATTTAAAAAAATAATCTTACATTTGTTAATAATTGATACATTTTATTAAATTATTTATTTTAAAATTAAATATATATATATATGACATAATGTAGGGGAACGCGGATAATGAGACATTGTTCACGGGCTGATACATACTTATTGGCACACTTTGCACTGAAGACAGAATTACGTGTATTTCGCAGCGTGTTATCTGTTATCTGTTATTTTATTGACATTATTTTTAGTTATTGTACGTGAAGTGTACGTTTTAAAGAAAGACTGTAAGAAGATATGTAATATTGTATGATAAATTTTTTTTAATATATTTAAATATTTTATTATTTTTATTTTAAATTTTAGATAAATTTGATAATTATTATAATAATATGTATTTCTAATTTTTTATTGATTAAATGAAGAATAAAATAATTGAAAAGTAAAATATAAATAAATGATAATATTAAACATTTTTTAAATAAAATTGTATTATTATAAGTAACATATGATATTCTAATAAAATTAGGAAATATATTATTATTTATAAAATAAATTTTAGAAATAAATTATAATTATCATTAAAATATATATTTTAAATTATTTAATTAAATAAATAAAAATTAACTAATTACAAAATGATTGTTATATATTAATAATAATTTATAATTAAATTTATATATAAATTTATAATATTCATTAATTTCAATAAAATAAAATATTTGTTACAAGACATTTATTATGCTCCCTATAATATATAGTTATTATTAAAACTTTTAATATCACAATACTTCTTGTTTAATATGATGTGAAGGGTTCCAATAATGATATACTATATTTTGCTCGGTGCGCAGTCAAAACAGTTAGAGATTTCCATATTTAATATAAATAGTTACTACATATCGTTCAAACTTCACATGTGTATAGCCGCATTCCGTTTGTTTAAAAATCTTCAACGGAATGGGACTACAATTATTAAAAATTTTGTATAATTATTAAAAATATATTTCACTAGAAATTGACCTGCCCTCATCTAACAAGTCACTCATGTACAACTCTAATTCATTATTTTCGTATAAATAAAAAATATAAATTTATTCACTAATCCCTAATTTTATAATTTTTCTTATTTTTCTTAAACCATATTTTCTATAGTTTCATTATTTTAATAATTTTTAAAATTTTCAATAAATCTTTAAAATTTTAGATTTTCTTCTAAATATATATTTTCCTAATTTTTTATATTTTTATATTCAATTGTATATTTCGTAATTTCGTAACCCTTATTATTTCCTCCATTTTCCAAAAAAATAAAAATTCTCTCCTTTTAAAATTTATGTTAAATTATATATTTCATAATTTTCTAAACTGTGATTTATTAAAATCTATCATTTTTTCCCTACACCAATTTTTACATAAATTTCAAACTTTAAAAAAATAATAATATTTTTTATTAATACTTTATCTAGACCATAACTTCACCTTTTCTTACCCTAATTTCTATTTTTATTTATTTCTTAAATTTAGTTTAAAAATCTGTTATTTTTTTAATATATAAGCTCTAATTTAACCCCCCTTTTAAAATGTAAACTCTGTTTTCACTATATTTTTGAAATTTTAATATTCTTTATTTAAAAATAATAATATTTTATTTTAAAAAAAATTGTGGACAGGGTTTGCACCTTTTTATTAGTTTCAGGTATTTTATAAAAAACATGTATAATCTCTACTATCCCATATTTTTCTAATTTTTTTTCTAAACTATAATTTTAGAAATTCCCTAGAGAATCAATAATTTTCAATTTTTTTCCATAAATCATATATACCTTATTTTATTATTTTATTGACGTTTTCTAATTTCTCAAATATTATTAAATAAATTCCCAAAAAAATAATTTCAATATATATATTTAGATATTTATTTTCTGTTTTCTATATTTATATTTGACATTTCTCCCCCTTTCAATTATATATATATATATAATCAACACTCTAATAAGTTAATTTACTATGGACATCAATGCTTAATATAATTTTGATATAAGGAAATTTATAACAGACAGGGAAGCAGAAGTACAACTACAGAAGTTCATTAAGAAATGAACGGATACGGGAAAGAATTAAAATAAGCAACCAGTCGTAACGATGGATGGGCTCCAAACATCTACCGACCTTCCAATTCACAATACGCCGAAAGGCAATCCTGACGTTACGTTACTGAGTTAAGGACGGGAAAAATCAGTCACCGACGTGTCGACATGTCGATTTGTTGCCACTTTCCACAGTTAGTCATAAGCCAAACTAAACTTGGATATCGATAGGAGACCGCTGGCAGTGGCCACAAGACCCTGCATGTCGCGCTTGGTGGGTGGAATGTATTTATTGCTAATTTATGTCACATTTGCCCTTCTTGTTCTCATGTCGGATGGAAAAAGCCATACCCTTTACGCCACCCATATTGTAGTGCGCTTGATTGATTAGGGTAAATAGGAAATGCTTATAAAATATAAGGTTTTATTATGGGAATGCTTTATATTATATTGAAAAAATAAAATATAAGCTAGAAAGTTATATACTAATTTGGGTGGATAAATCATGGTTCAAATTTTACGTCGCGTAAATAAATCAGTTCAAAATATTAATAAATAATTAGACAAAACATGACAAAAGCAATTATAAATAATTAAACAAATTTTTAAGCATAGACCACTGTCTTAGGTGGTAGAGGTGAAGGGTCGTCCTTAGGAAGCATAGACCAAGCAAACAGTTCCACGTCTAAGATCTCTTGAGCAGTCCAACAATTTAAGGGGTCATCATGTATAGTAATCGACCAACTATCAGTGGGTTCAGTAGAAACAACAACACTCGTCGGAGACTGTTGTGTAGAACCAATATCATATTTATCATAAGAACTCTAACCACCAATTGTCGGAGGGTGAGGTGAGAAGTGGCACATACTGTGACACTAACACTTGCTTCTATGCCTTTTGGGAGGACGTGACAGGGGCTTGCGTGGCAGGTCGTCTGGTGGAACTCTATTCATAGTGCATGAGGCACTCCCAGTGGTCAAGGAGCTCCTACAGGGGGCAGAGGTCCAGTGCCATCTTCTCCAACTGAGCTTGGATCTGCTAGTAAACTGAAGAAATAACAATCTTTTCATTAACATAAAATAAGATTCCACAATCCTCATGATTAAATATAACATTATTTCTAGCTTTTCAAAGCTGAAAGAGGATGATAACATGAAAAAAATGCCAAAGAAAAGCAATAGAAGCTAGCCAATTTGAATAGTCCCCAAAAAGTATCTGTCGCTAAGAGAAGGGCTCAGGATGAAAGAGTTCAAATAGGGAGTGAATCCATCACCATGCAAATTGAGATTTAGGACAAAACTAGAAGAGATGCTTGAAAGATTCAGGCTGCTTGGAAACGGGATAGAAGGGTTGGGGAATGCAGAGCTAGAACAACCTCTCACAAAGGGGGAGCCCCTAGAAGATTAAACACCAAATAAAATGAGTCAACTTGGGATCCAAATTAGGGTGTCACAGCATGCTCTAAATGGGCCAACCAAGTATTGGGAGAGGATTGTAGGCCCCAACACTTGTTGAGCTTGTCAAGAGTTGGGGAGAAAGGACTCATGACCTGATAAAGAAGATCGAGAGAGTAGGCTTTGAAATGTGTATCAGAGTTCCACCTCCAGTCTTACCACCATGCCTTAGGAGGTTGAAGGCCAATCTTATGGAGCATAACATTAGTCAGTAATTCCTAAATGTGAATGATGGAAGGTAAGCAGACATTATTAAATTGAAATTTGCTTTTCAAATTAGGCCAGGTGATCCAGTCTCTAGAAGTAAACAAATCATAGATAGTGTGAATCCTTTTATGGAATAATCACAACAGTTTAACACTAGACAAGTCAGCTAAGGGAATAGAAGAGCTAGTGAGAATAGGGGACCACTATAAATTATGATCATTAAAAAATAACCCTATGCGAAAGCCATCCACTACCCACTTTAAGTGGGGTTTGAATACTTCGAAATCCTTCCAAATACTTTTGACAAGAAAGGAGCCTGTAATCTTAATAGGCACATTAGTGATGAGACGGGATTTAAAGCCAATATTCTACCAACTAGTTTTTGCATATGGAGATCTCAAAGAGATACAATGGTGTAGAAGGATTTTCCAAGACTCATTATCCTCATTACCTCGATAAACCCATTTAATGCTCAAGGCCATACTTTGGAAATAATTGTCAATTATGCCCATGCCACCTTTATCAAAAGGAAGGTAGAAAATATTCCAAGTTACCTGATGAAAGCCTTGGGCCTTGTTAGATTTGGCCCACAAGAAATCTCAGAGAAGCTTGGCTATATTATAATAAGAAGCTTTAGAAGTGGCCCATCAAGAGGAACAATAAACATGAGTGGCCACCAAAATCTTGGTACAAATATGGAACTTACCTACTAGAGATAGGGGCTTGGTGATTCAATATTCAATTTTCCTTTCAATCTTATTGAGGACATGTTGCTAAAGCTCAGAAGGAAAACTATCAAAAGTGAAGGGGATACCCAATAACTTAAATTGTTCACCTCAAGCAATCAACTATAAATTAAACCTTTTAAGTAACTCAAGTACCAACATCATGCTTTGCTGGAAGCACTGGATTTTCTTCCATTAAAGGTTGGAGCTCGAAGCCAGACAAAAGGTATCTAGGAATTGCATAGCTTCACTAAAAGTGGACTCTTGCTCTTCAAGCATGAGAAAGGTGTCATTTGCAAAGTGGCCATTGATGTGATGAGAGGTGCAGTCGATAAACATAATGCCATAAACAAGGCCCTATGAGGCCTTATAAGCCAAAAGGTAACATAGGTATTTAGCAGCTATAACATAGAGTGTTAGAGAAAGGGGACACCCTTGTCTGATAGAATGTTCGAGCTTGATCCCTGGGGTTTGATATCCATTAATAGTGAGTCAGGTAGAGGCATCATGAAGCAAGTTCTATATAGCACCAATAAAATAGGAACCAATGTCGAGAGCCTCGAGCATGGAAAAAATAAAATGTGACTCAATCTTGTTATAAGCCTTTTTAAAATGTAGATTTAGGAAATTAATTCTTTGAAGAGAGGAACATGCCCAGGCCATGACCTCCAAAACTGGAATAAGATTATCCAAGATATACCTCTCTCTAATAAAACATCTTTGTCCTAGTCTAAAAATGGTAGGTAAGATTAGCTAAATGAAGTTGGTGAGGGATTCGAAAAGAATCTCATAAGAGACATTTGGCATGGTTATCGGCCTCCAACTTGTGAGAAGCTTAGGATCTCAGGCTTTGGGAATATATTTGATATTTCCTTGATTGATCTTGGGGCTAAGAGATCGATTGCACATGGCTTCTTTGTAGACCTATAACAAGTCAGGGTCAGTGAACTCCCAAGTGGCTTTGTAAAACTTGCAATGGAAGCCATCAAGGTTGGGTGCTTTGTCATTAATCATAGAGTTCAAAGCCTCTATAAGCTCCTATAGGGTGAGCATGGCATCACATAATTGTTGCTCCACAAGTTTGAGTGTGTTAGGCATCACTTTGAGGCAATTTTGAAGAACATGGGACTACTCATCTTTAAAAGGTTGAGTGTACAAAACCTACTTATTATGCTCAAGAAAGGTTGAGAGATATCAAAATAGGAGGTAAGCAGGGATTGAGCCACTTGAATGGATTTAATTTTCCCATGACCTTGCTTGGCTTTCAACACTTTAAAGAACTCTTTGGAGGTTTTGTTGCCAATTTTGAGCCAATGTAGCCAAGCATGAAGTTGGGTGCCTCTAGCTGCATGACTATCTACCACCTTGAGGTGGTGTTTGAGGGAGGCAGTTAGGATTTGAAGATGTATGCTGAAATGATTAGTCTCAAGGGAGGCACAAACCCATTTGAATTCTTAGAATGTAGCCTCCTCTGAAGGCTTGTGAATCTAGAAAATATATTTGCCATAGTTATCAAGAAAGGAGGTGGTGTGAAGAATGGACTCATTCCACCACTCAATCTAGTTGGTAGTGCATAGGGGCCATGAGGCCAGGTCCTTAGATCAAGTGGATGAGTTGGATGGTTCGAACATGACTCAGCATAAAAGTATTGACATAAAAATGGAATATGTGGCACATTGTAGTACCTAGAAGTCCATTCCACTTTACAAGAGATGGAGAGTGGTTTGACAAAATAATATCTAAGTGGACACTGGTAGGATGGCTATCAATGCTAGAAATATAAACAATATTTTTCTTTGACTTATTAAAGTGGTCTAGTCATTTGAGCACGTGGTGATCCCCAGTTTCATAGTTGGACCACACAAACCAAAATGTGTGATTAAATGTCCACCATTAAAAGAGAGGGTATGTCATTCCCAATTTATTATTGAAATAGTAACAACACACAAATAAATGGGGAGGGCCCAAACTTTATCTTAGGGGTATCCATTCATATTAAAGTCATTGCACAAAAGCCATTGTTAGGAGGTATCCCGTCTACCAAATATTGCTAGAGTAGGAAGCGGTCAAGGTCACCATTGGGAATATAGATGTCGAGGATGACATAAGGATGCCCACCAATGTCAAGAATAATCCACACTACCCAGTGTGACGTATCATTCCCCATAGAAAGGATGCTAGAGGAGACTTTAAGAGTAACTAAAATATATGCACTGTCAAATCCTACCTCATGAAAGGTGGTGATGTAGATGGAATTTGGCCAAATATTATGCAAGTTCATCTGGAGGAGAAAGTCAAAAAATTTAACTTCTTGAAAATAGAGAGTGTTTGGAAAATTAATCTACCAATACGTATCTCACACATATTATTTATGGGTATAATCTATAAGATCGATTATTTTCTATGATAAAACATTCATAGGGAGGGATCATCCATTTGAAGCTCCCCTTGCCCATCCTAAAGATCTGCTAACACTACAAAGCTGTTGTGTTGGTGAGTGTGAGAAATTATGCCACCTAAAATGTAGAGATGTTTAGCATCATGTTCCTCCTGAGGAAAGATAGCACCCTCACAAGGTGGGCTATAAGACCACCTTGAGAATGATCCATTGGTCGAGTGAACCTTAGCCAGAGGCATCTTGAAATTCTAGGAGGTTAGATAAATGCTCTAAGGGTTAGGAAGATCCAAGTTGGAAGGAGGTGACAAAGAAGTCCCTTAAGAGGGTGTGACAACTAGAGGAGAATCCTCTCAAGGTAGTGGTTCGAGTGTGCTTTGTGGCTTAGGACCCAATACCTAGTTGGGGGAAACCATGGTCTAACCATCAGCATTGTCTTTTGGTTTTGGCTTCTGGATGCTTGGGATGACCCATGCAAAGACAATCCTTGATATGGTGGTCCAAGGCTTGACAAAAGAAGAAAGTGATGGGAAAGTTGAAATATACAACCTTCTGTGACAAATGGGTTTCTCCAACTTCGATTTAAATGAACTCCATCATCTTTTTGGAAAGGTTAACCTCCACATAGACTTGTTTGTTAGGGTGGGGGGAGAACCACCTATCTAGTTCAATTGTAACCACACATCTTATGGGATCATATATTTGTGGGATAAAATCCTAAAGGTCAACTGATAGATTGGGAAGTTCAACCCAAACATGGACATGAAGGGTGACATTGTTAGAAACCTTAAAATCCTTGGACAAGGGAGACAAAATCATAATTGGATTGTGAAGGAACCAAACACTAGACTTCACAAGAATTAGCCTAGTCTTAGAGGGATCCTTAATGGTAAAAAATAAAAATCCATTAGTAAGGTTTCATATTCTAGAGACATAGACCCCTAGTGGCTCTTAGTGGCTACAGAGCCAGTTCTGGAGGTAATCCTCTGATGGGATGCGGTAAACAAAATAAGCGACAATAGAACAATTTTCATACCACTTGTAACATTGTTCAACAACAATACCAAGAATACTGAGCTCCAAAAGGGAGGGGGCAGAGGGATTACCTCGTTGTAGACTTTTAGAACAAACTTCCAAGCTCGTTTGGGCACCATTCGCTCTGTTTCCTACATCAAAAAATGTAGTAGAGCATGGAAAATTCATAAATGTGGGGCCTACCTAACCATATAACAATGTGTTGAGTGTAGTTAATACATCATAGCCCTAAAAAAAACTTACGGGATTCACGGTATGATACAATGGGACAAAAAATGTGAACAAGTAAACGTAAACCATGAAAAAATACCTAATATGACGATTTCTCCTCCTCTCTCAATCCATAAAAATATATTATGAGGATTAGAAAGTTATCATGGTTCCCAATAACTCTCACATTAGGTGGTGGTCATACGCAACAATCTATTAAGTAAAGAAATAAAATAAATAATAAATTAGTTGATAAGAATTAAAGTTTTATTGAATGGAAGTAGGAAAAAATAAAAAAATCAAAGTTCATTCGTTGACTACAAAAGAATTGTGCATAAAGTTACGTATCACAAAAATATAAAAAAGGTGGATCATCTTTCAGAGGAATTGAATCCAAAGTAGAGAGTTCGATTGGTGGGGGATTATGTATCTTTTAATTGCCCTGTCTAATTTATATGTCAATATACAAACAAAATAAAAATCTACATTCAGATAAAGGTCCGCTATCGACAAAATTAAAGATGTCCATTGAAAATGAGCATGCTTAATTATAAATGTTTTATCGGAAGGAAGAAAAAAAGGCCAAGCACCTTATTTTAAGGGAAAGACAAGAATCCAATTAAATATACAAACCTATGATAAAGGCTTAAACTTAAGGGCAAATTTCTTCTCTTAAACTTGGATGTATAGATATTAAAAAGTGAGCACACAAATTTTTTTATTAAGAGAAAATTATTGAAATAAAAGAGAATTTTAAAAAGCAATAAATGTTTTAAAACTTCAAAAATTGAAAAGTAATATACATTATAAAAATTTCAAATAAAAGATATAGGTTGATTGTTATGCAAAATATTGAAAAAGAACAATCTAATAATTAAAAGACTTGAGATTAAAAAGAGAAGATATACTATAAAATTATTTTTTAATATACTTCGGCAGTAATAATTTCAAAGAATATGTTTTAATATATTTAGTTTATCACATGCTAAACTTTTAGCATAAATAAACCCTAGATGGTGTAGTAGCTCTCCCAAATAAAAGCCCTTATAAACAAGACAAAAAGAAAATGAACTAGTTTCGAGTCTGTCTTGGCCTGCCAAATATGACAGAGGAAAAAAAGCTGTCTTAGGAAAAA